>JANSTU010037876.1:0-11240 GCA_027564075.1 Bolitophila hybrida | reverse complement strand
GTATTTATTAGAGTGTAGATATCGGGCATAGATATATCTCAAAAATATGCGCATTTACCCTGTAAATTTGTTAATGTCACGTCAGAGCCATTCATTAAATAAATTTAGTTAGTAATTGTTAATATATATGATGTTCAATAATAATAAATAGAGTAGCTTATTAAAACATTGGGCAAAGCCGAGTTTGAAGTAATCCAAAACACCTTTTGTCCGATTATAATTTAGTATCATATTAAGTTTGTTTTAAAGCTCAAACATTGCTTGTTTGTTTGGCTTTGAAATATAAGAAGCTATTTTGTCAGAAAATCCAAACATCGATGATTTAATTCGACGATATTAACTATTTGTATATGCTCGTTATTGCTCTTTAAACATATGGTTTTGGGACATCTCTTTTGTTTTATCGAATGGTGGCATGAATGTAACAAAATATCTATTGTTAAATTGCGTCCAATTTTGAAGTATTTTTAAATAACCAATCACCCGTATGCACAATCAACATTTCTTACAAATTTTAAGTAAAAAATGTTAAATGTTAAAAAACTGCATAAAATTCAGTCTTCTAAAATTATGTATTTAGTAAAACATTCATCAATTTTGAGATTTGCATTTTCAACATTGCTTAAAATGTACATTCAATTTTACAATTTTATTGATACTTCTTAGACTGAATCGAGGCGTCTAATATAGGAGTCAAAGTCAACAACCATGGCTCTACCGGATATCCGGAGTCAGCCAACAAGTAACTGCTAGATGAAGCTGGTAAGCGCGTAAAATGTCGTTTTAATGCAGACGTTATCCATATTGCTGAATCGTGTACTGAATCAGGAAACTTAGCATCGGCATAATATTTGCAGCTTTCTTTCGTTACAGATATTTCGAAAGCTGTTTTGGAAAATTAATATGTTTAACAGTCAATTTAACAAGCTCATTTTTTTCAATTCAATTTATTGCCAATGGATTTTATAATAAAAGTTTACATTTTTAATTTGTTTCTTATTAACTATTATTTGTGCAGAATAGTTTTAACAAGCTCTTTTCTTACTAATGTAAAGCTTTGACATAAAGACTTTTGGGATTGGGCAAACATTCGGTTAACTCCAGATGGTTTCTGGTAGCTATCATTGACATGTGCATTCAAGTACAAAGCTCCCAAAAATCGTTGTGTAGTTTTATGTAGTTTGCAGACAAAGTTTCAATCATTTCGGTCAGAAAAATGTGACTGCTTAATAATGTGTGTCAGTCTTTATTAATAAATGTCGCATTTTCTCACAGAATTTAAAATAGGAATGAATAATGTATCTGGGTATTTGTTTAGGAGAGGTGACTTTGCTTTTTAAAAATGTTTGTTTCTGTCAATTTTTCATCCAAATCTTTTCCGACATATTTTCTCCTCGATTATTATTTGCTAATCCGATAGCAAATAATAATCGAAGAGAAAATATGTCGGATATATAATGTTTATGTGGATGGATTCGAAAGATACGGAATTACCAGTTTCAACTGCATATATATCGTTTTTCACAATTATTTGTCGAAATTACGAAACCAAATTATTACAAACAACAACAAAAAAACAAGGAGCGACGTAATTAAGAAATCCCTCCTTTTTGGTACTTGCACATTTCAGTCAGACTTTTAAGGTTATTATAGAACCGATGAAACCAGTTTTTCTGTTACTCTCTAAAAATAAATGAGAAATTGAGCTTTCAAAAATTTCACTAAAAAGCTCTACAATCCCAATCAAATATATCATTCATATTTCTAATAAATTCTACAGTGGCTTCAGACCTTCAAAATTGATCTAAATGAAGTCTTTGATTACACTATTCTATTCTATTACACTATTCTATTTAGAGCTCGTTTGAACTTTTTAAGGAATAATTTTAAAATATTCATCTGAAAATCTAGGAGAACCATCAATTGAGTTAATCCATCTAGATATGGATCTAGGATGCGGAAGACATAAATTAAACTTTTGTCGAACATAATAATAGTTTAAAGTTTAAATTGCAAAAGCTCTTAGGTGGGATCTTTTTTTCGCATGCTTTTCCAATAATTTTCTTGAGTTAACGATTAATTGTTTTTTTGCTGGATCTCTATTCTGCAATGTTTGTTCAAGCTCATCAGACAAGAATTTGTTTTTCGATTTTAAATCTAATATAAAGTTTTTAAACTTGACCATTTTATTTATTTTTCTTCATTTATTTTGTTTACAAGATCACAATATTGCTTTTAGACTGCGAATTTTTTTTTTTAATATACAAACATTTCGTTTAAGGAAATAAACGTTGATCGGTAAAGTTACTGAATTCGAAGAAGGTGAATTGTATAGTAGTTTATTTTGGTTGGTTATGTTTATTAAAAGGGTTAAAATAAAACGTCCACCAATAAAAATAATTGAACTCCAATAAATTAAAAATGACCTCCTATAAATTCAAAAACGTGCACCGAAAAAAAAATCATAGGATAGATAAAAAAAATCTTTAAAATAGTTCGCAAATAACACCCTTACAGAGTGGGACACCAAAACGGGTAATTATAGTTGGTTCACATGAACCCCATTAAAGGTAGGTTTACAATTTTGGTCAAGAAAACGAAAAAAGCGTTTTAAAAGGGGGTATGGTATGAGGTTCAATGAAATCAATCGATAGATATTCCTAATATAACATCAAATGAATCAAATCGGACTGACCTTAAAAGGTTTTTTTTATATTTGACAGAATAGAGAGGTAAATAATTAAAGTTGTTTGCGCAAAAAGACATACTATTAAAGATCTAAAGTTAAAAATGTTAAAATATACAAAAGTAGCAAATATAATTGTTAACAAAATGACTAATCTTGAGTTGAAATCGTGCAAGCGCATTTTTGTATTATCCCATCACAAAGCACATGTAAACTGAAGAATTTAATCTGTAAATATTTTTCTTTTTATCTAATCTTGAGTTCAAATTTTTACTTTAAAAAAAAAAAAAATCTTGCATTTAATAGCCAACATACTTTTTATTAAAAACATAATATATATTTGACAAATCATTGCAGAAATTTCATGTAATTTATTATAAAGTTTATCATTAAGTAAAATGTTTTAAATATTGCTTAAATAACTTTGCAACGCAATTCAAAAATGTTTGCAAAAATGTTTCTCAAATAGTTATATTCACTTTGTAGCAAAGTAATTTTGTCATTACACTTTGTAATTTGTATACAAAGTGAACTAATTTATTCAAATAAAGTGAATAATACTTTTTAAACACAAAGCGATGCGAACCTAATACTATGCAAAAAGTACCTTTTTTCACTTTGTAAGAGTCCTATGTTATTTTCTCTTAAGAAACAATAAGTTAATTTTAGTTACTATAGACAAGATAGATTTTTTCCAACGAATAATCATTTTACAGCTGAATAATCAATACTTTTCGATGATCCTATATACAAGTACATAAAAACGTAAGATCAGGTTTTGGTTCATGCCAGAGCTCATATATATAATTATATATTATATATATATATATTTAAACGATTCGCTATTAATTAGCAGTAAACTGCTTAATATTGTTTATATATTTCTAAATTAAACAACATGCATATAAAATAAATATTCATAATTAAAATTAATACTAGAGTCAAAGGCCACTTTTTACCAAAACTACAGGAACGAAAAAAATAGGGCTTTTGCAAAACTAGCGCTTAAGCAATTTCTTACATTTCTTCTTAGAATGTTTGTATGAACAAGTTGCAATTACGTGTAATGTAAGACTAGTATGCACAGGAATGCAAAATTTTGGACTTCTAGAATCTAGAATCTATCTAGATTATTTTCTACGTATTTCTTAATATATTTAATTACACCGATATTTAGTCATTACTAATGCATGTAGGAAAAAAGGTTACGCACTACCTATTGTTAATACAAAAAAAAATATCCAGGTGCACGCAATGCCAAAATCTCAATGAAGAAATATCGGTTATTCCATACGTCAATGGCATTGTACAATATATTTTACGCAGAAACTCCGAGCTATGACGTACGAAACCCGTCGTCGCGTGGCTGCAAGCTCTGGAGGCACACCAGCGCACGATCGACATATATTGCATAAGAGCGATTACGAATAGCAATGCGCCGCGCTGGGACCAAGATCCGGCAGCCGCGTTTGTACTGTTGGTCTGAGAACTTTTGGCCAAAAATGGAGGGAGCATACGAAGAACTACTCGATCATATAAAACCAAGCGATCGCGATCGAACCGGCATCACACAGCAAAAGCGCAGTTCAATAACAACATTATTATAGCATATTATTATTGCGTCGGCGCCAAACGGATACTAAACAATATATACAATTGTATAAGAGTCAAAATATAATATACTATATACGGACAGACATCACATCATCACTGCTGCCGCTACATCTCAGGTACATATACGTTTACTTACGACTGCGCGGCACAAAAAGGAGAAAGTGTTTTTCGATTGGAACATCGCGTCGAGTTGAGCGCGCACATTTTTCGGGGGATTCAATAAAACTTGGTGGTCGATCGAATTTCACCTTAGTCTCAAGAAACCACCGAGGAGCAGGCTTGTTTTGTTCTCAACTGTGCAAAAGTGTAAAAAAAAAAATTGTGGACTTTACGAAATTAAAAATAATTGAATATTGTGTGCTGAGCAAATTTTAAGTGAATTAGTGACAATTGCTTGGAGGTAAGCGTGATTACTGTGGAAAGATTGTGTTTTTATCAAGTGCAATTTTCATTTTATTTTCAAATTTTCAACTCCTTACAAAATAAATTTCTCGAAATGCGCATATTTAATTCAAATCATTTAAATGGAAAAGTACTAATAGTTTTTAAGCACTTTCCCGTGGCACTGTCTGTGGTTATTGTGAATGTCTGCTTTCTTATTGTAATTTTGTTTGTGCAGTTCAAATGTGCAACACAATAATTATGTGTCATGCTATATATAAATTACACGCAATGTTTTATATATGATCTGAAGGTGTATATATATACAAATCGTTCAATTCTGCGGGCGCGCGATAAATGCAAAACTTCGTCGTGCAAGGCCCGTTCGCATAAGACGCTGCTGCTGGAGAGAAAGTACTTGTAAATGTTATACAATAAGCGCACACAAAGACACAGCGTAACAATGTCTATAATATGTAAATTTAAGACACTTATACGCAAAGAATTACTATATAGTCTTTATTATTTACGTTGATGTGAGTTGATTCATAATATTTGTTTATTGAATTAGAGTATACCTTCTTGCAATCGAGACGCACGACCAGTACGTGCAGAGGTTTATTTTTTTTGTATATTCAAGACGGGTCGCGGTGTCTTATGTAATTCTAACTTGCTTTATATGGATTATTTAATGTTTGTTTTGAATTCGGCGAAATGGGACTTTCGTTATGGAGGTCGTTGTGTTACATAAATTGTACGCACTAGCTTGACGTCGTGTTGCGGTTGACCTAGGCACGATCATTTGCATATGTGTATTTAGTTACGCTTCATTGGACGCGTTTTCAAACGATTCGTCAGATACGAGTATATTATAGTAGTTGATTTTCTGCAAGAAATGATATAATAAACGATCGATGGAAAGTGAAGAAATCGCGTAGGTGTACGTAGCGATTTGTAAATTCGAATCTTATGTACTCATCCAAAAAATATGCGTAGGAAACAATTTACTTCGAAACAGATTTATAAATAAAATGTAACTTTCTTTCCTTCCAATTATGGAGCAATTTGATCAATCCTTGCATAATACAAATAGCAATTAAATTATTGACTAATCATTACTTTTTATATCTTTACAGCAATACAATGCGTTTACAACACATAGCCTTTGTGGCTCTACTTTCCCTGCTGGCAATCACAGTAGCTCGATGCGAAGAACAACCGAAATGGGGAGGCAATTTTGAACCCTCCAATCAGGACTTTCTGTCATCGGACACTGCCAACGAAGCAGTACCTACACCAATCAAAGACAATACTACCAATGAAACCGTAATTGATACCATTCTACTATCAGGCCGATCAGGACGTAATCTAGATGGATTTGATGAGGTCTACAGTGATCCAAGTGTACAGGAAGCACTGAAACTTGGTGATGACCGACAAGCCCGAAATGTGATCAAGGATAAACTATGCAGTCTTGGATTAATGGAGTGTGACATTGAGATCGAAGGAAAACGTCCATTCTTGCCACCCGGTGAACTGATCTACTCTCAACCACCACCCGGCTATCGAAAACCACCAACTGGTGCATACGGACCACCACGTCCACTTCCACCACCGGGTAATGGAAACAACAACAAATACGGTCCACCACGTAAGGTTGGCTATGGCGGTCCGTCTTACAGTAGCGGTGGTCCCAACTCGTTCGTAGGTCCAATATATCAGTCGAAACCTCCAGGTCAGGGTGCTTTCTACGAAGGTCCCATTCCACCAGGTCCAATTTATGGTGCTTCAAAACCCGGTAATGAGCAAATCTACGAAGGTCCACGTCCACCAGGTCCAATTTACGATGAGCACAATTCGTCGCCGTACAAGTTCGATAGTCATGCAGTCGAACACCATGAGAAATACGAATTCAATGGACACCATGAGTCAAACCATGGTCCAGTAGGCAAACCATCAGTGGTTATTGCATCCAGTGATGAACTCAAACCAGCCGCAAGTTCAGTGAATATCCATCATCATTATCATCACTTGGAAGGTGATGCCGGAAAGGGTCCATCGGTTATTGTTAACAATCCTGTGCCACTTGTAACTGGTGGTAGCGCATCTGTATCTAGTCAGTTTTCAAGTGCTGGTCTGTCGAACGGTGGTCTCTCGAACGGTGGCTTCCAACCAATGTCTGGTGCAAGTTTTGATTACAACAAGTTCAAGCAAATCAACACGATTTCGGGAAGCTCAGAGTTCAACGGCGCTGGTTTTTCTGGTAGTGGTGCCGAGTATGCAGCTGGTGTTAAACCTGTATTCGAGGGAGCTAACTCTTTCAGTGGTCACACAGGTCCAGCATCATTTGAAAATAATGGTTTCACATCAACTTCGCAGTTTGGACAATCTTCTTCTGGTGGATTCCAGGATAATTCACAGAGTTTCCATAGCTCCAACCCAGAATATTATAAAAAAGCACTAAACACAAATGCTGGTTCCAACTCTTTGTCTAGCTATTCACAGTCGGCTTACAAGAAACAAGGAAATCAATTCAATGGACAATTTAACGGAGCCAACAATAATGGTCAACTCAGTAGTCTTGCAAGTTTGGGCAATGGACAACAGTTTAACGGACAATTCAACGGACAGTCTGGTCAATTTAATGGACAAAGTGGTCAGTTCAATGGACAGTCATCTTCTTCCGGTCAGTTCAACGGTCAATACAATACCGGAGAAAACTATCAAGGCTTTGAATCACAAGGCTCCAGTTGCTTCTGTGTACCATACGAACAGTGTCCATCACAGGACATTATTGGTCGCAAGGACGATTTAATTTTGCCACTTGATCCACGTAATCTGGCTACAGACATTGAAGCTCTCGACGAAGAGCCAACAACTGGTAATGCCACCACAATTACAAAGAAGAGCATCGATACGACAGAAGAGAAGAAAAAGGATGCCAAAACTGAAGAGAAAAAAGAGGTTGAGACAGAGAAAAAGGT
This sequence comes from Bolitophila hybrida, assembly GCA_027564075.1. NCBI lineage: Eukaryota > Metazoa > Arthropoda > Insecta > Diptera > Mycetophilidae > Bolitophila > Bolitophila hybrida. The sequence continues at coordinate 3,575 of JANSTU010037876.1, read as the reverse complement.
GACCAAACGAGATACTGCTGCTGCTGCCAAGAAATCCGATGAACTTGATCAAGCTGATGGAGAAGCGGTAAGAATTGTTAAATTATTTTTCATATTATACTAACTTATATCATCATCAAACATTACTAACTATACCTATATGACATCTAAACTAAACTAACAAAATTAATAACTAAAATCCAGAACAACTCATTATAATTTTAAAGTAGGTTCAAAAAAAGAATGCGGTTTTCTAATGAAGCAGACTGCGGTTTGTATATAAGTACACATGAATTTGAACTCAACAGAAATATGGCCACGAAATTCTGCCAACACAAGCATGTAGAGACACTTGCACGTAAACACACACGTCCACAAACACCGTACACCGTCGTCCATCATACCACTAAAACAAAATATTCAATAACCCAAAATTGGAAGCGTCGCACAACTGACACTCGTCTATGTGCCAATAGAAACCCAATTAACACACACCTATAGATAATTTGGAATGGGTTCAAAATTTAACTTGGCGACTGACCAACATTATTGAATTATTGTTTTAGCGACTCCTGGGATTAGGAGGTGGCGGTGTTAATGGTGGTATTGGTGGCAAAAAAGTTGTTCCAACATTTGGCGTCTCTTTTGGCCTGCCCTATCCTACCGGTGCCTATGGTGGTTACCCATTAAATCCTTACGGTGGAAATCCAGCTCAGAATCCGTACTTTGGATCGATAAGCCCGAACGGTCTGAATCTAGGACTGGTCAATGTCAATCCATTGGTTTCGTTCCAAGTTGGCAAAAATGAATACGGAGAGAAATTGTTTAAGCCATTGGTGAATTTGCACGTTACGCCGAATGCGAATATTATACAGAAAGTTGGTAGTCTTTTCAACAAGGGCAATAAGTTCGGAGGTGGGCAGCAAGTTGGATCTATTAATCAACACTATCACACCCACCAACATTATCCTAATCCTCCTGAAATCTACCATCCTCATCACCATGAACACGAAGGTCCGCATCACTTTGATGGTCCACCGCATCATTTTGAAGGTCCACCGCATCATTTTGAGGGTCCACCGAACCACTTTAATGGTCCACCACATAACATTGAAGGTCCCTACCAGGAAGGACCACCATCGCATTTTGGCGGTGGTGACCCGGGATTCTATGGTGGACATGGAGGTGGGTATGGTCTTGCTGGTGGACCTCCCTCTGGTTTTGGTGGTGGATTTGGTCTTGCTAGTGGTCCTCCTACAGGTGGTGGTGGTGGTTACGGTTTAGCCGGACCATTTGGTCCATCCGGTCCATCCGGTCCACCTGGCTACTATCGCGATGGAGGAAACATAGAAAATGGTGGAGAATACAACTCTGATCAATCCCAATACTACAGTTCACCTGACCGGAACTTTAACGGTCGCAGTCTAAATGTAACGAACGAAAATCTATACAACAACGCAGAAAATACTAACGGGCAGAATACTCAACAAGGCAATCTCTACCAAAGTGTCTATCCACAAAATCAACAACTACAATCTGGTGGTCAGTCGACCTCAACTGGATACGCTAGTAATTTCGGACATAGCAATCAGCAACAACAAACAAACAATGCACAAAACAGTCAATCAGTTTCTTTTCCGAGTAATAGACGTAGACGAAGCACAGAAGTTCAGGTAGAAGATAACAATGAAACGATGGCTCGTCAGTCTAGAAGCACTACAAAGGTAAAGTTCAATCAATTTGGTTTGCGGAGATCTGCTGAGTTCAACCAGTTTCACACAGAAAGCGTTGTTGCTAATACTAATTTCATACAATGTGGTGGATGATATGTTTTGGTAATGTATTTTAGAGTCAGCAAATAGTAAAAATGTTTTTTTTTTGTGTGTTACAGCGTCAAGCATTCTACCAGCAACAACAACTGGAGCCACAGCAACAGTGCGGTCCTCGTCAAGTTTGCTGTCGTCGCCCCGTTCGACCTGTACCATCTCATCAGCCAGGACAGTGCGGAAAGCGAAACACACAAGGCATCACAGGTCGTATTAAGAATCCAGTCTACGTAGATGGAGACAGTGAGTTCGGCGAGTACCCATGGCAGGTGGCAATTTTGAAGAAGGACCCCAAGGAATCGGTTTACGTTTGCGGTGGTACCTTGATTGATCCTCAGCACATTATCACTGCTGCCCATTGTGTTAAGACGTAAGTTTATCTATATTTAAACTACAACTACTAAATATTCTAACCGAATTATTTCCATTCCATAGATACACCGGGTTTGACCTTCGCGTACGACTTGGTGAATGGGACGTCAATCATGATGTAGAGTTCTTCCCGTATGTTGAACGTGATGTGGTCACTGTGCACGTTCATCCTGAATACTATGCCGGTACCCTGGACAACGACCTGGCCATTCTTAAGCTGAACAGTCCTGTTGACTTCGCAAATGCACCACACATCAGCCCAGCCTGTCTGCCTGATAAATTCTCCGACTTTACTGGTGCTCGATGCTGGACAACTGGCTGGGGCAAGGATGCTTTCGGTGATTTTGGAAAGTACCAGAACATTCTGAAGGAAGTTGATGTGCCAATCATCAATCAGCAACAGTGCCAACAGCAGTTGCGTAACACCCGTCTGGGACACAGCTACAAATTGAATCCTGGATTTGTGTGTGCTGGTGGCGAGGAGGGTAAGGACGCTTGCAAGGGAGATGGCGGTGGACCAATGGTGTGCGAGCGCAATGGCGTCTGGCAACTGGTCGGAGTTGTATCCTGGGGTATTGGTTGCGGTCAGGTCAATGTACCTGGTGTATATGTTCGTGTGTCTCACTACCTGGATTGGATCCAGCAGGTTACCCACCGTTACTAGGTACGGTTGATGTACCTTTTAAATGTATTTATAATCTAACACACGAGCAGGTGTAAATAGTCAAGAACGTTCGCAGAGATTAGATTATATAAAAAAAGCATTTTTCTTCATATTATTTATAAACCTAATTTTAAGATTGTTAAAATAATTTATTTATAACTTAAATTAATATTTTATTGTTTTAATAAATCACAGTTTTGTAATTAATGTTTGATTTTTAATTATCTCTTTATATTTTTTGATAAACAAAGGAGGTTTTTATGTTTACTGTGTTAATTATTCAATAAAACTTTGAAGAGTTTTTTATTTCGAATAGGAAAAACTTTGAATTGTTTTTTTCCTATAGAAAGGAACATTGAAGTGTTTTTTGTCCTATAGGAACAACTTTGAAGGGTTTTTTCCTATAGAAAAACTTTGAAGTGTTTTTTCTCTTCGTATTTTATTGTTTTGCCTGAGCTGATATATTCGTCGCATCTCGTCGGCGCAGATATCTATATTCAAGATACTTGCTATGACGTATGCTGCTTCGTCGGATATCGTTCCGAATGCACATATAGTCCTTAGAGCTGTGGGTCTGAAACTGTTTAACTGCGATGTGATGACTTGTCGACTTAAAAGAACAATATCGGTTAACCAGCATGGCTTTATGGCCCGTCAATCTACTTCGACAAATTTGGTAGAGTTGACCAACTATGCTATTGATATGATGGAGTCTGGCTCGCAAGTAGATGTCG
>JANSTU010037865.1:0-11241 GCA_027564075.1 Bolitophila hybrida | reverse complement strand
TGATGTTGATTATCTTAGGAGGTACGCCCCGGCGTTGCAGTGCGTGCCAAATCGCTGTTCTGTCGACGCTGTCGAAAACTTTTTCGAAGTCGACGAACATTGCGTACACCGCAATAATATAATTATTAATATTTTTAAAATCCGCGTAAGCAAGTCAAAAAAAATGAGGGTTGTATTAAAACAAATGCATAAGAAGTACGCTTTGAAAGAATGAAGAATTGCACGCGATAGTTATTTCAAAGAAATCAGATTTGCTAGATTGCCATTACTTGCACACAGTCTATTGTACCTCATCTAAATATTACATACATACATTTATACCTATACTTATTTGCAACATGTACTGTTGTTTTTCTTCTTTTTTTTATCGCTAAACGACTCTACTTTGTGTTTCTTAAATTTAATGATGCTACAGTATATAAGTTAGTTCGATTTTGGCAGAGATTATACGTGTCTATCACACGCCTACGACTCTGCGACGGTGTGTACTAGAAAGTTGTGGTATTTTATATAAAATTGGCAGATTGTCTCTGGTGTTAAACTTGGTTGTGTGTGTATGTAAATTTATCTGTAGATTTGGAATTATAATTCCCATCTCGTTCCTCTAGTCATATCTAATCATATCCATTACAATCTTTATCTTTTTAAATGGCGTATTACGCTAGTTTTTTTTTTTGGGTACGTATAAAAATAATTGTAAATAATTTGTTATTTTGTATGTGTGTGTGAGTGTATGTCTGTGTGTAATTAATATGTATTTTATTATAGGATTAACTTAACGAGAGTATTATTTTTATGTGAATATGTATATAGTGTATAAATGTATTTACAATATTTTCTGCGAATCATTGGGGCGGTCGAAAGATAATAAGTTCACGATATATTACAGCCGTTTATGTTTAAGTATAAATTTGAAAAATAATTATATTGTGACGACCAAAGCCCTGTAAATATGAAATGAAGAAACCTTTTTTTTTTTTTTTTGAAAATAGCTAAATGCTTTTTTTTTGTTTGCGAAGATATTTCTACTCGATGTATATTTTGTGTATATTCTACTAATTCTATCTCAAAATCACATATAATTGTCGATCTCAACAATATTCACAGAGCTTTGATTTGTGATTTATAAATATACAACAACAGCTTAATATGCTGTCGAATGTTTAAAAATACTTTGGAGAAGAAATGTGTATTCAAAATAGTGCACACGCGATTTAGTGGATCTAATAATTGATTTGTATTTGTGTGATTGGAGATTTATTGCCAAAAAAATGCGTTGCAGATCCTCAATGTCTAACAAAAGCTATTTGATTTCTATAAACGACAATATTTACAAAAATGTTTTCATTTTAAAATAAATTTCATACTCGATTGTTTTTTTAATGTTTTATAACCTAACCACATTTTATGTTGACAGGTTCGCGTTTTTCGGTTACAATTTATGTGTAGATCTGCAGTAATATAAGAATGCTCAGAATTGTACAAATAAAGCAGATGAGCACCGGCAGGATTACAATGAATCGAATCGATCTACAAGATTATAATATAAAAATCACATTTAACAATTGTCTAGAATGTAGATTCTAAAACGTTTTGTATTACCTCCAATAATACGCAGCCGGATGTCATAGATTCAAGTCAGCATCTGGTTCCGGTTCGATTTGTTGCAAAAGCGTTGGTAGGCTGTCCAACAGTTGCGTACTGTCCGCATTGTAAGTGTCCGCCGTTCGAGGTGAAATAATTTCACTGCCGGTCTTTGATTTACCTGTCATCCAAGAAAACACTTTTCCCAATCTTTCCGTTAATTTGGGTCAACTAAATGAGTATGTTAAGCAAAAAAACTATAAAAAGGATTCTCAATCCTTTTCTACTCGAAATTAGCAAACAAAAAATCGTGCAATGACGCGAATGACTTGAATGATTACAATCTGATTCAACTTACCTCCCGTAAAACAGAGGCATCCATCATCACTGCCTATTGAGCCTCCCTTGCGTCGTTGATTCTTCTCTCTGTTCATTTCATTGGTGCAACGCTGGTAATAGTCAAAATCCTTTAAATACCATACCGGTGGCCAACGATGCTCCCGTAAATACTCCTGATTGTCCGGATGCAAAGCCTTCAAACACTTTGGTGATGTCTTGCAAATTATATTGTAATTTACACACAAATACGACATGCACCATTCGGCTAGCTGATGGGCATTGTGAAGCTGCATAAGGAACATACAAAAGACGTGAGTTTATGTTTATATGTATATATGAAATATTGCCCTTTTTGTTGTGTTTACCTTCACCGATTCCAGTAATCGCAAACAATGTTCGACAGCCTCGCTGGTCTCGGATTGTGACATTCGCGTCAAGGCCTCAATGACCCGACACTCTACAAGATTTAATAACCTAGGTAAACATAATCTATTCGCTAATTCTAATAAATTCAGACATTTATCAGCCGATATTTGAGGTATTTCATCGGTGAATATATAGCACAGAAATTTGTGAAATGTATATTTTGTAACGCCGGGAAAGATTATCTGTAAGAAGAAAAAACATAAAATAATTAGGGAGACGATCCGAATAATCTGAATATGTATAGACCTGTCGAAACTCAGAAAACGTTAGTTCAAAAAAACACACACACATATATAATATATATATATATCTATTTCCAAGGAGATGCTTTTAATGTTCGATTATAAAATATTTAATAATTGTACTCAAAAAACATTGTTTGTTCATCAAAAAACACAATCTTTTTCCAAATATTATTGAGAGCGGGACGTAATTCAAAAATGATTTAAAATTCCGTTTGCCAGGATTTTTTATAAATCCTTAAAGACAAAATTCAAAAATTGAAAACCAAGAAATACAAATTTTTAAAAGCCGTCAGAACTTTATTAGCTGACAAGCCCGAGAGGTAAATAAATTCTCCTACGTCAGACCCCCTAAAAAGGCAAAATGGGATTTCTTAGAAATGCCCTCATTCAATAATTTTATAAAAAGTGGGTTTGTTTTTAAGTGTAATGAGTAATCAGTGATAGAGTGATAGGTACTAACTATTTTTTTGTATTGCCCTTTTTTTGTAAATTATTGGGGAGAATTCATATTTTATATATATAATAATATTTTTTAAACATGCTAGTTATTAGCTTCTAGGAATAGACGAAATGTGGTTAGGAAGTCTAGACATGGCCAGAATGTCTCGAATTTCGTGGGAAATAACGGAACATCAATGGCATCAATTAAAATATACACACGCACCCTGTATGGAATAATAAGTGTATGATAGCGTCAATGATTTACGATTCCGAATATACAGGGTGCGCCATCTGTTGCGATAGCATTTGAAACTTGAATAACTTTTGATGTGGACAACTTTTTTTTACTTTATTTGTTCCTTTCTATTTTATTTCCACCATGTTTCGAATATAATATTAAACAAATGACCGCCTTTATTTTGATGCAAAAAGATGTCCTTTTTCGTGCATTTTCCATCACATTTTCCAACGTCTCGGTGGTAATAAGCGAAATTTCCCGGCGAATATTGGCTGTGATCTGCGGCTTGTCGATGTAAACTTTACTCTTCAAATGAGAGCCATGTCATTTTCAGTAATTTCCGGAAACACAAAGTCACGCAGCATCGCTCTGTAGCGCTCGCCATTGTTTGTAACGGTGTTGCCAGCCTCGGCTTCGTTCTCGACAAAATACGGCCCGATGATCTTTTTGGCAGATCTCATCTCATTTCCGTAGACCCAAAAGCAATGTGAAATGAGCTTCATCGCTCATGATGATTTTGAACAAAAACCATCATCATGTATCGGTGTTAGTTGATTCATAGCACAAAATAGACTGAAATGACGCGTCGAACAAGGCACTATGTCAATACGTCAAAAAATGGCGGAACTATTCAGGTTTCAAATGCTATCGCAACAGATGGCGCACCCCGTAAATAGCAAGATCTATCTTATCTGAGCATAGAGATATATCAAAAATATGCACATAGAGTGGTCGAATTTATTTTATATTTTTTTAAAATGATAGATACGGTAAATAACTGTTATTTGACTATATATAGTATCCCCTCTCTAACCGCCCCCTTTAAATGGGTTTTATGTTTTTTTTGACAAAACCTTTAACACCCTCCCCCTCCAAAAGGGTTCACGAATGAAGTGGTAGTGTATGGCGGTGTGTTTCGTGCTCGGACAATATGCTTCTTCACTCGCCATGTCCAATGCACTTCGGTTGTCGCCACGCATATCAATTCAACCGATGATTACGAATTAACCAAGAAATTGTTTGAGCCATAATATTTCCTGGTTCGCCGATGACATGGCCATGTACTCGGCCTCTGCTGTCGACAGTGCGACAGTATTCTGTCGCTTGCATTCCCATGATACTGCTCCCGCCAGCAAGTTTGAAGATCCATCCTGTGCATGATCGTCTGGCATCCACGTTCTCCGTCGCCCGAAGATATCGGAAGATACTTTTGACGGCAATCCAATATGCGGAGCCATGGGTATTGTTGCATAATCTGGCATTGCTCACTGCAAATGCTAGATCCGGACGGCTGCCCTGAACCAGGTAAAGCAAACTGCCCACCGCCTCTTGGTATGGTGTCTGTCAGTGAAGTATTCACATGGATCAAACTTCGATTTGATGATATCAAAAGATTGCACAGTCTGCCTTCTTCAGTTTGCACACACGTCCGCTTTCGTCGTCGATGCCGTTAGGTTGTTGTATCTAGATTTCTGCATCAAGATCGCCTTGCAAATATGCCGTTATGATTGATCGAACGGATACCCAACAAAAATCATTTCTATGACCTTTTTGTCCCACTTCTGGCACATGGACAATAACTTTACACTTTCCTAACCAAATCTCCTCGGGTGTCAGGTTGCCGCACGTTCGATTTACTAATCGATTTACCAAAAAACATGCGTGCTGAATTGCCTCAGCACAATGTATGATGGCGTTTTCTCATATACAATTCCTGCGTCTGTACATATTTTTCCCATATCACTGTTATCAAAATACTTTGCTTTGATTCTCAGCCATAAACTCTATTTCGCGACAAGGGGTAAGATGTCGAGAGGCTCCCGAGTCAATGAACCAATCATTGATTTTGTGGTTTGTGCACTAAATGCGTTTGCAAATTTAACTTCAGCCAGCTTGCTGTCGTTGAAAGCCCCACATTTTGTTGATCTGCCTCTGTTGTTGCGCTTAGGACAATTTCTTGAATAATGTCCGAGGTGATAACATTAAAAACATTTAATTTTTCTTGGTTCCTTCTTTGATGATGCCCTGCCGCTACTGTGGCTGCTGCTGAAAAAAGCAGCTTAGGAACAGGTCGTCGTCGGCACCATACTCAGCAATGATGATTTGACATTCTCAACGGTCACTTTCATACTGATATTCTGTACCCAGTTTTCCCAACGTGAGCAATGCCACTAATCTATCGTCCAGCTTAATTGACGCTCGAATTATTGTTAACTCCATCAGAGCCGTGACTTCACGATCAATTTCCTATTCTGCAAATGATGTTCGAAACATCTTCCAAACATCGACCGGATTCATTGCATCATCGAAATGATACGCCACGTTTAGCTCGCAGCCAGCACCAACCAGCGCATTGTTTATTCTAATTTCGACGGATCTGTTTCGATGTTCGTTTCGTCGATGGATTTGGATAACTATTTTGTCACTCGTTATAATTTGCTCGACCTTTGAGCCGTTCAAAGCGGATATCTGTTGACATCGTATACAGTCTTTGCGCTGTGAGCGGCGACAACCAAACCTCACTTTTTTAGAAAAAACTACTATTATTAATATTTTTACTTTATGTATCGATGTATGACACTACTGCTGGGCCCATAACCTGTTGTTATTTGATGGTTAATGGAATTGTATAAATACTTAAACTGCCGTTATATGTTTCGTCAAATGTAAAGTTTAGGGGCGGTGACGTAAAGAAAAACTTTGTAGTCAATATTGAAGGTAATTTGTCCTGAGTACTGTTTCTGGGACACACAATTTATTGATTTATTAGTTTATTCCTCAATATGTTTATTTTTAGTTTTTCTTACTTAAATGTGATATTTCTGAACGATTTGGACAGGTCTTTGCAAAAAAAACCTATATACTCACCACATTTGCATGAGCTTCTCGAAAATCACCACATAGCATAGCACGCATTACCTCACAGCGTGCCACCAATATTGCACGATTCGACTTTATGTGACCGTCGTCCAGTTCGAATGTCACATCGCTAAACAGGCTCTTGTTGATACAGTGAAGCTGCAGACATTGTTTAAGGTGCTAAATACACCAAAGATTCAATACTGACTAAATTAACATTATAATTATTCTACAAACCGTAGAGTACATAGTCCGCTTTTCCTCATCGGCAAAATTGGCATTCACCAATGTGTACATCGTCTGATCTGCAGAATTGGGACTCTGTAAAGTGGACGGAAGCAACACCGAATGTGGCAGTTGAAATTGTTCGGCAGCTGTGCGCACATCCTAAAACACATAAATATAATATTTTATTTTGAATCTTACTAAAAAGTCACTACGGTTTTGCGTGCATTATGCGACGGCATATGTACTAAAATAGTCCAAACAAAAACAATCTCGATCATCGTTAGTCTATGTTTAAGTGATTTAGCAAGTCTATTTACCAGTAAATGTCCGAGTGAGGAGTTCTGCGAAAAACAGCAGTATTTTATACATAGAAAAATATCCACAGAGATAAAACATAAACTATGTATCATGATTGATCTAGCTAGGAATATATGTCTATTAATAAGAGTCTATGAGGGGGATGATCGATGGTTCATGTTTTTGGTTCCTTCTTTTAGTTTTACAGTGTGTGAGCTTATGTATAATTGTATATTGTCAAATTAGTCTTATATTAGGCAGTCCGTGTCTTAATCGTGATTTTTGTATTTAGATAGACCATTGAAGCATGTTACCTTTATGTGTAGATAGTCCCGATCGATACGACCTGAATAGATGTACTTCAAGCATTGGTGCATTGCTTGCGGTGTGATGATCTTGTTGAGCGTTAAAATGGTCTGAGTACGGCTGACACTCGAATGATGATAACGATTTGATTCAACCTAGTAATTTATAAAAAAAATTATTTAAGTTTATTTTGTATTTTTTTATATTTATTTACGTGAATAATACGAATGCTTTCAAATATCGGATGATGCAATTCACGAAATAGATCGTTTTGTTTTTTTGGTTCAATTGTAGGCAGTGCCTGGTAGCTCGATCGACGCTTTAGCTGCTCCCACATTCGAAACTGAGGTTTGACAGCTTCACTGCGAATCAAGTATTCGGTGTCCTCGTTAAAATCAGCTACCGTGTTATCACCGATCGTCGAACTGACCATACTAGATTCACTGCTACTTCTGGCCCCCATGTCAGACCAATCCATTGTAAGCACCCGATTGAACGTTTGCGATGCCGATGCTAGCATAAAACGATGCACCTGAAAACGATTTACACCGGTGACGAGTATTAAATCAGAGTACAGCTGCGAATTCCACATGTTATACAAGTCCTTTGGAAGAGTACTCGAGATAATGGTCACCTCGGGTGGTGGTGGTTTTGGCGGTCGAAATGGTGCCTATTTTACAAATTAATACAATATTTTGTCTAAAATGTAAAATAAAATGGTACCTGCAAAAGAGGACGTTGAACTTTCTTAAGATTTGTGATCCAAAATCGTTGATGACGTCTAGCAATCAATGCTGCCCGAATCGAGTTCTCAAACACCTCATTGACACCAAAGTACGTGAACACACTCGTTTCATAGTAGGCAATGCCAAGCTCTTTGGCTACGGCTCTGGCCTCATCCGGCATAACTAGATCACTCTTGCGAGCAGCTCTGCAACATACACAAAAAAAAAATATCCAGATTATAACGAAGTTTCCATACAGAACATATTCAAATTGTAGCGGTGAGAACCTGACAAATGGACTTCGATCTCCAAAGTAGGACAGGTAAGTCTCATCTCTGTACATGTACCTCAAATCGTTTTTGCACCCCACCAGAATTACAGGTGTATCGGGACAGAAACGACGGATCTCCGGGTACCACATGGCCCGACAGTTCCGTAGCGATACCGGATTCGTAATCGAAAAGCACAGCAGAACAACATCGGACCGTCCATACGCGAAGCGTCTGTCTTTCTCATGATCACCGAATGTATCCCACAGACGTAATGATACATTAACACTGTCCACCACCTCCCAGGATCGCTCTAAAACCTATAAAACTAAAGAGTTAGTTACACAAAATAAAAAAATATTTAATAAACGTACATCTTTGTATATCCGGTACTGATCAATGGCCCAGACGGTAGGCACATGTGTGGAGAGTAACTGGGACAATGACACGTGCTTGTTGCATGCACGAGCACAGATTAGACGAGTTTTGCCAACAGCCGTGTCTCCAACCAGTACACATTTCACCAATTCCTGGTGTGGCTGTTCGTTGTCCATTCTGTCGTCATTCCCATGTAATTTCTGTAAATCAAATCGGAAATAACAACTCGTTAGACAACTGTACTGTTAGAAGTACACAAGTTTTTCATCTCTTTCTATAATAAACGAAGCAAATATTTCTTAGAAAATCTAAAACAATTTAAAGATTTTTTTTTTGTTTTGAAACTCGAAATATTTGCAATATTTGCGTTTCTTTTGAATTTTATGTTGTGCACAAGCACAATGCGTGTCCCGTAAAATAAGACATCTTCTTTTATTGTTTATGAAAAAGGAAAGGAGAATGAGGGTGGTTTACAACGTGCAGCAGCAATAGCCAAGCCACTGTTTTATGAGGGCATTATTTTCTGCGTAAAAAGTAATAGGTACGTTTTGTACATATATATATATGTTTATATATTTCGAGTATATAGGAGATTTTAGTAGCTGGACTGACAGCCAGACAGGGAGAGAGTGCAATCGAAGTGTGGGTGGGAAGCCTCTAGTTTTATGCGAAGATAACGATGACGACCTTGAGACAATGTGTGCATTTATTTGTGTACAAACACACATGATGATGGTTTTGTAAGACTTATTATTTTCATTCAAATTGTTATATTCAATTCATTCACTGAAGCGCATCAAGTGCTTGGTTTTTTTCTTATGTCTATGATTTATGAATTTGTAATTTTACATATTATATTTATATAGAATTGAAGGTATATAATATAAAAAAATATTTATTTACAGGAAAATATTGAATTATATACTAGATTTTTTTTAATTATTTGGTAATAAGGGTTCGAAAGGTAAAATAAATCTATACTAAAAATATGAGGCGGAAATGTGGCAAATTATGCGATGATGTTATCGTAGTACTTACTGTTAACATACAAAATTTTCACTTTATACAATTTTTTTATTATTTTAATGATTAAATTATCTTGTTTTTAGTACTAAATATTCAAACGGCTGTGTGTGAAATTTAACTAACGATGACTGCTGTACCTCTCAAAACCCATATAATACGAACTCGCACCACTTAATACTCTTACCACTCAAAATCCACAATTCTTGAAGCCCGCAACACTCAAGATTCGTTCAGATAAAACAATATATTTATTTTCTTTTTTGTACACCCTTTATATTATATGTAATTTTTGCATACATTTAGAGAAAATAAAATTATTTTTACTTTTAAGGGTGTTTTTTATAGTGTGTGTGTGTGTTTTAAGAGTTACGTGTTGAATTTCAAGAGTTATGGGTGTTTTTTCAAAAAAAAATGTTTTTTTAAGAAATATAAGATTTGTGAGTATCAAGTTGTTCGTTTTTTTTTCAGAATTTCTTATTCTAGGACTTTTACGTGTTAAATCTCAGAACTTGTAATTAAAACAATTGAAAAACATGCTCAAAAAATTCAAATATGTGCACCAATAAATTCAAAATTGAACAACAAGCTCGTTGAAAATAGTACCCTATTGCCAACACCTTTTGATAAGCGTGATTCAAGCGTGGGAAAACAACCCGTGGGAATGGCGGATAGTGGGTTGTGGAAGTACCCTGTAAAGCTTCTGATTTCGATTTTCATATCGAGCTTGATTATATTTACTGTGTATTTTTGAATTATGCAGTATGCATTTTTGCATTTTCTGTCATTTTTTTTGCTTTGTTGGTGAACAATTGATTTTTTTATAATTTTAGTGTTGTTTTTTTTGGCGAGCGTAAAATGTTTACCCTAACTATTCCCTATACCCTAACTATAATTATAATTAACCCCTAGAGGGGTTGGGAGCTTTTTTAAAGATTCGACTATTAATATATTATTTAATTTTAGGAGCACCATTATTGTTTTCGGTGTACAATTTTTTTTCGGTGCACGTTTTTTTAATTTATAGGAGGTTAATATAAAAAGGTATACAAATTTAAAAATGTGCTTCATTCAGCACAAATTTTTTTCAGTGTACGCTAATGAATTTATAGAAGTACATTTTTGAATTTTTTGGAGCACATTTTTGAATTTTTAGGAGCACATTTATGTTTTTCGGTGCACGTTTTTAAATTTACAGGAGGTCATTTTTGAATTAATTGGTGCATATTTTTTAGCGCACAATTATTGTTATTGGTGTACGTTTTTTTCTCGGTGGACGATTGAATTTAACCTTTTTTTTTATTTTATTTTTTTATATATATTTAAAAAGTCAATCTGATTTTAATTTCTGTACATATGATGTTCGCACCAAAATACATATTTATATTAAATAGTATACTTCTGAGAAATCTTACAGTGTTATTCAAAAAATATCATGAGCTATGGTTTTCAAGAACTGTGGGTTTTGCGAGTAATAAGTTTTTTTTTTAAATAGAAACAATAATTAATTTTAAAAATAAATTTAAATTTTACCCTCCTTATATACCCTAGCATGGTGACATACCCGAACCGTTGGTGCACATTTTGTCCAATGATGTCCAATAAAATGCAACGGCCACGCGACTAGTGTCTTGCAGAGGTTTCGTGTACTTCAAGCTTCGGATGAACGTGATACGTGATACGTATGGCGTTGTGTTGGTGTATGGGACCAAATTTACAATTAGATCATTGGATCCTGTAATGCCTTGTGGGACATAGGGCCAGTGTGCGATGACGGATTTATTGACCATTGACCATTACGGGTTAACACGAGTGGTCAGGTCATGCTAATGTGCTGTTTGTGCTGTGCTACTCATATTGGAGCTACTGTGCTCTAACACTCA
>JANSTU010037854.1:0-11244 GCA_027564075.1 Bolitophila hybrida | reverse complement strand
AAGGTTTGTTTGAAGCGGAGCGTCTCTGTGATGATGGGGTGCTCAACCACCGCACTGTAACGGTCTTCCGCGCCGTCAAGCCTTTCTGTCTGCATACCGCGGAAGCTTCCGCAAAGCGGATACACCGTAAAAGCTACAATATATAATAAATTGTATATCACTGCCTTTTCCAGCCCAGCTCTTACAATTAGACGACTAAATGAGCGCAGAGGAGCATGAGACAAGGGCATTCATACAGAATAGAATATAATATAAGTATTCAATACAAGAATACACAATCACACACATACATTCACGCACACACACACACACACATACTTCCAGATTCAGCTAAAGGAGCATTATTTTTAATGACTGCAAAAAACTATTCTCCTTGTAACTTAAGATAAAGTTAAATTGCGATATAATAAGGATGATGATGATTAAAATTTCTCTGTGTGCATTTTATATGGTATACAGTAGTTTGAAAGAGAGAGAATTTTATTTACTACCCAGTTTTGCTTGGGTACACTTAAGGATTCCGTAAGTTCCACTGAAATGACGAAGTTTATAATTACTATGTATGAATATATGTGCATTTGCATACGTGTTTTAGAGTGCAGTCGGGTGATGAAATGTTTTCGGTGAGCCTTTTCGCCATAAAACCGGTTTAACTGGCATGAGCTTTTAACGCGAGCATGTTCGTGCGATTGTATACACATATACATGTCTACACCATCATTTTTCGTTTGAGCCAAATATCTGGAACACACACACACACAGACCAGCTTAGCACAGATATCCCACAAAGCACAAAGTTCGTAACACTGTTACAGGCCACAACAATGCACAGTGACACCAGCGATTCTGTGGTTTTCTGTGATATTGGAAATTCTCTGTTAATGTTGGTATCACGAAGGTGCTACACAAAGCGCTCGTTGTACTATATGTATATATATATATAATATGTATGTGTGTGTACTTCACAATCGGGGCTTTTCTATTGTATATATGGTATACAATTACAGGCTAAACACCGTTGTGAACATATTTAGAGTTTATCACAGTATTATGTTTTTTTTTCGAGAGAGAGGGGGGAGGTGTTTGGTGACTCTGAATTTATTTTCAAACATGTTGTTATGCTATTATTATTTCCTTTATATATGAATTGAAGTGTCATAACAATTTGTGTTGTATATTTATTATAGAAATTCGTCGATATTATATATTAAAATAGAAGTTTCATCAATATTTAAAATTTTATAATATGCTGCTGGGTGAAATTTATGTTTAACATAGGATTTTATATTATAATACGCTTGGTCACTGGACGTTGCCACACGAAAGTCTCTATTAAAATGCAAAATTTCATTAAAATTATGATATCGTCTATAGCATGCCTCACATGCACATTTTGTAGCCACAAATATACTATATATATATACATACAGGCTCAGAGCACCATATGCGCACATGTATCGTATCCGAACGATATGCATAAAACGACCTTAAGTTGTGGTCCTTTATGAAAACTAATCCGATGCAATGATGCCACCCGTTCGCCCGCCCACTTTTTGTAAAAGCTATTCGGCCTGTACTTTGCTGCCGGTTCTCCCTACCCGTACTAACTAATAAAAGCTCTGTACGCCCAGGCGACATGGGGCGCGTCTGTGATTATAGTTCGTCTGGGGCGTGCGCGAGCGCGCACTTGCAATAATATCGCATCTTATCTGCGAAGCTATGTGTTTTGTCAGCGAATTTATGTTGTATAAATATTTCTTGGGTATAATTATACATAATATCTAATATATATATACATATTCTTGCATTTCAATGGAACGAGTCGAGCGCACTAAGCCAATACGCATATATTTGTATATTCTGGCATATATATTCTTCGTTCAAAATATACAAATGTAGACCCACTCGCGCGATGGAAACATTAATCGAGCAGATACACAAACTTAGTCAAACGAACATAAACTTATATCCGGTTGTGTCCTAGAACTAAATACACAATATAGAGTTATGTACATTATAATATTATAATATTATAATGTATATATATACACCAATGTTATTTGTGGATAATATGATGTAAGCAATCTGCGTGGATTGTTGTAATATGCAGATTAAACAGAACATGGTTCAGATTATCATAATACAAGTGTATATATTTATGGATATAGTGTTTGGGTCTAAACTGAGTGTGTGTGTGTGTGACTGTGCACGAACATAAACTTGGAGAATTGCGATTGTATCATTGCGTGTGTGTGTGTGTGTGGCATACAATGGCGTGTATTATTGGTTATTCGGTTTGCACATAGTTTTGGGTTAGTTTGGCAAAGTTTTAATTACTTTGTAAATGTAGTGCGCACAAGCTTAGACATTGAATCGCCGGCTAGAATTGCGGATGACAAGCATTCAAATCGCAACTTGAAGTAGTTTGCCTGCCGCAACCATTTTCAAGCTACTTTATATATATATATAACAATATAATTGATAGTGATAATACAATGTTTTGCAATCGGAGTTATAATTTAATTTGGTATTTTAAAAATATACATTTTATATAGTTTAACTAACAAATACTTAAAGGATTTTTTAGTTGACTCGATCAGATATGAAAATGTGGCCTAAAAAGCTCTCAATGTCTACTTAAAAGAAAGATTTAAAAAAGTAGTTTTCTTTATACAGAATGGTCCGTTTTAAGAAGCAAATACTTTACCTTTAGAATTGATTTATTTCATTTTGTTCTGTGTTTTTCTTTTTTTTTAATTTTAACACAAATCACATGTTTACTGTAAAAGTTGTTTTCACTTTTTTTTAACTAATTTGTAATAATTATTTTTTCAACACAAAGCACACATTTACTGAGGAGTAACAAGTAAAAGTTTTTTTTTATTTTTTTTCCATATTTAAAATATGTGTTTTTTTATGTCAACACAAAGCATATATAAAAACAAATCTTTTCAGGATGAAGAAAAAACTTAATAATTTTTTTAATAAATCAGACAATTAGTCGATATTAGATAAATATTTATAAATATGGTTATTAATAGAATAAAATAAAATAAAATTAATATTTTAAATTATTTACATTGGTTAAGGTAGATAGAGAATATTGCACTATCAAGTAGACAGAGTATTTTGCACTTTATATTAAAAACTCATGAATGTTATGTTTTTTATTCATTTATTCACATTTAAGCTTCAAGTATGTGCATAAAAAAATTAAAAATAACCCAAAGCTACAAAACAAAAAATAGCCTTCGTACTAATGGAAAAGGATCTATAACTCGGGGGAAAAGGTGTAATTTTCGATGAGATTTTTGGTGAATATTTTGTTGTTATTTTTATGATTGCATTATACAGAAAAATAGGATCAAAAAAGGGCTGCAGCCCATAATTTCGATTTATTCTTTAAGGATAATATTTTTGGTAAAAAAGTCAATGGCAACATTTTAAAGGACCCTGAAGTTTTAAAAAAGATGTTATTTGATGCTATAAAGATTAATAATACTATTAAAACCAAACTTTGGTCAAACACCTTATCAACACTACCGAAAATAATGATGAGCATCAGAAATACTTTTCAGACATCAGTTAATCTCTAGAAGGGACCGAGCCTTAAAGTATATTCAGACATTTCCCAATCGAACTGTCCAGAGTCGCCTCCATAAGTTTGGTCATAGTGGCCGCGATAAATTTCAAACGATACCAAACAAGAAAACGATTGCCGTACAAAACACGCTATCATTTTGGTAGGCCTTGATCGTGTAGCAAGAGTTCAGCGCAAAAATTTCAAAACCTTTTGACTCAAAATAGCAATTCAATTCATCACTCCAAAGATATAGCTTCCAAATTAAAATAGTTTTTTGTATGGCTATCGTTTTTAATGTTTTTTTTCTAATCGTATTAAAAATATTTTTTTCATTTGACATGAAAATCTGATAACTAAGTCTTACTTTTTTGTATTAAGCCAAGCATATCCCGGGAATTTTAAAGAAGGATTGAGGAAATCAATCAGTCTCAAGAAGAAGTTGAGATTCAACGTCTTCTTCAACGCCAAGGTCTTACAAACTGTCCAACTGGTCATCCTTTTCAATAGATACTAAATACAATTTGTTTTATTATATTTTCCCTTTTTTGTACACAAAATCAAGTTAAAGTACAAAAAAAATATGTTAAAGTCCGTTGAAAAAATACCTTTGTATGAAAAATGTATATTGTATGTAATTTGCAAAATTCAATTCACATAACCTATTATAATAATAATCATTTTAAATAAAAACATATTAATTTACCTAATCGTTAAATTATTTTTTCGTTTGCAGGTCGTGCCAACGCTTCAGCTGTCAAAACTATCAAATTTATCGTATTTGTCAATGAGCGGAAACAGCTTTACGTTCCTGCCGCCTGTGGCTCTATTAAATTTGTTCCATTTGAGAGAACTGCATCTAAACCATCTTGACAGACTTGTTAAAATAGACTCAAGGTATGTAAATACTACCAACAATTATTTATATTGTCTCTGTGCGCGCACATGCGGAGAGATATCTACTATACACCCCCTGCCCCCAGCGAGAGTGCAAAACTTCTATATATATAGTTGTATATATCTAGAATAAATGTATATGCTCCATAGCCTCGTCCGGAATTCTACGGGTATCACAATGGAATATATACAATTATACATATATATGCATATGCACTCGCGCTGTATTTATTAACGCTGCGGTGTCTGGTGAATTCCCAGGCGCTACGAAACGCGCGCAGCTTACCAACGTACTTTTTTTTTGTATTTAAACTGTATATGCCAACGTTTTATAGTTACCCAGGATTTGTGGTGTGCGTTTCGGGGGCTACATTCAGTCACATATATATATACACTCACAATTGCACACATGCACATTCACGTCGGGAATATAAACGGGAAGACGAGGAAAGACATGAACACGTACTCCGCGTGTGCATGTCGTCGTTTGTGTGCTGTGAAAATGCAGGCAAAGCACTTTAAAAAAAACGCATTAGGTACATCTTCATGAGCATATATACCATATATATACGATGGTGCATATTTTCCGAATCTAGGCAACTTTTCATCTGATCGCTCTAACACCAGGCACCAGCACACTGCCATGTGCCATCGCAGCACAATATACAGACTCGAGAAACGCTTTTTGGTATGTTTTTTACCATATATCTGAATGTATACTGAATTGAAACTGAAGCATATATAGAGTCGCCCAGCGCATAAGATTAATGTTGCAGAGACACCGCATTCGGACAGCAAGTGCTTTAATGTAAAGTACTTTACTATATTATGTGGTCTCTGTGCGCTGTGCACGCGAATGCGACGTCATCTTTAATTGATCTATGCGCGCGCTGACAGCTCTCGGGTCGTTTTCGCGGATTATGTAAGATTTTCTGGAAAGCGATTTTTTTTGGTATATAAACTGAGAACATGATGGAAATCAAGAGAGAGTATATTCCTAATGATGATCTTGATTGATGCAGAAGTGCATTTGTCAGAAAAATCTTTTGGTAGCAAAAGTTATTAGCTCAAATGATTTATGTCATTTAAACTCAAATATTTTAGCTGTCTCTTCAAACGTATTTACTTGAACTTTGTCAACGTCCCTAATGTTCCTTTATTTTAAATTAATTAATTAATTTAAATAAACTTTAATTTTTCAATCAAGAAGATTACAGCATTTAAGCCCAGATACATGCTCCTTAATGAAACCTTTTGCACTCTTGAATTTGTTGATGTCCATAACACCTGTTCCATAGAGCTGACACGTTAATTCCATTGTAAGTAAAATAAGACGAATAAACCTTGAGTATTATCTTCACTCTCACAAACCGCATATATGTTAGTTCTACATATATGAATAACTTTTTATGTTGACAACTTTTTTTATTGTTTTTGCACAAACTTTATTTGTTCCTTTCTATTTTATTTCCATCATGTTTTGGAATATAATATGCAACAAATGACCGCCTTTATTTATGATGCTAAAGAATGCTCTTTTTCGTGCATTTTGCATCACATTATCCAGCGTCTCGGTGGAAATAAGCGATATTTCACGACGAATAGTGGCTTTGAGCTAAGCTATAGTCTGCGGCTTGTCGATGTAAACTTTGCTCTTCAAATACCCCCACAAATAGAAGTCTGGCGACGTTTTTCGCCGAACATCGTGCGGAGTAGCGTCATTGAATCGCGGCTAGCGTGAGCTGTGGCTCCGTTCTGTTGGAACCAGAAGTGAACCATATCATTTTCAGTCATTTCCGGAAACACAAAGTCACGCAACATCGTTCTGTAGAGCTCGCCATTGATCGTAATGGCGTTGCCAGCCTTCTTCTCGGCTACGGCTCGACGATCATTTTGGCTTACAAAACATTTGAACCTAGTATTCTGCATCTAAAATAATAACGGTATCCACAGAAAGGAAAACAATTACATTTGTATCCAACTGTAATCCTTCAGGTATTCTAGTCCCAAATGACCCTGACAAAATAATTACAAAATTTGAAATACATTCAGTAGTTATGGGGGGTGACTGTAACGCTCTTCACCATCTAACTAATGTTAACACCAATCAAGACGGAACAAAACATGCTCAATGGTTTTTGGATCGATCATTGCCATTACACATCAGACTAGAATATTCACAACATCCATCATATCCTCCATATCCATCCTTCATATCAATATCGCATCTCAAACAGATGCTCAAATCATTTCTTTATGAATCCGATCACTATGGAGTTCAGATCAAAATAACTATAAACTATTACCGTTGTACAATATACACTACAAGGAAAAAGAACGTGAAAAAGTCACTGCCTCAAGGAGCTATTCTCTCAGCGATACAACAAATGCATTTTTTATAACGAGGTGTCCCCAGTAGGCCTAATCTTCGACTGCCAGATACGCAGTGACAATGATTCCATCTGAGTGTGTCGTTGTTGCTTTGAAGGGCAGAGGCGTCGTGTCAAACCGGACCATCATCCAATGCTTCGAAAAGCAGAGGCATCGTGTCCAGCCTTGACCATCGTCCAATGCTTCAACGGGCAGAGGCGTCGTGTCCGACCGGCGCTCAGCCTGGCCCACCGAATGATGTTGCTAGTGCGGTCAATAAGTCTTTATAGACAATATTATTGGTGTACGCAACACCGTCATGCACTCTGTCAGACTGCACCAATACACGTATGTCGTTAGGAGACTGCACTCTACTCAAACCGACATAAAGCTGACGTGCGTGAAGCAATCCGTTCGTAGATCCACTCCAATCAATTGAATCGTTTGGCCTTGCGATTTATGGAAGCTCATGGCGTAGGCAAGCTGGAGGGGGAACTGTCTTCGCAGCATTATCAGCGGTGAGTCAATAATGCCGGGCAGTTTGAATGATATGCGAGGAACGCCAAAGATCTTCTCCGGCTTTTCGAACATTCACGAGCCTTGGTGTGATCGCCTCAACGATCACTTTCGTGCCGTTCACAAGTCCCTGCTCGATGTTCAGGTTTTGGATGATGAATCACACTGCGCTGACTTTCAGTGTGAGGTGATGGTCTGGAACTGCTTTTCCTGTAGCTTAGTGCAGTCGTCTCGTCGTCGACTTCGAGACCGTCATCGGTCTCATTGTCAACTGCATCATGGCTATACAGCCGCCGAGATTCCCCTTCCATATTCTCGAGAATGAGCGAGTTTATATCTTTGACATTGATGTTCAATGTTGACACACACATACAAAAGACAAAACTGCAAATAGCGCCCCCTACAGGTGGAAATTTGCACATTTGACAATTTTCCAGTGAGGAAAACCACTACCATAAAATCGATTACAAAAAACCGCGACCGGAAGGTAGGACAAGGTTTCAAACAAAATGGAAAATACGATTAAATGCTCAGCAGTAGTTTTTAAATCCTCCAATAAAAACAGTACAGCAGCAACGAAAATGGCTCCGTGCTTGCATCAATTATAGACGACCTATAGGTTCGTTTTACCATATCATCAACAATGAGCTGATCCACCATATAGCGCCAAGTGATTACCACCTGTTCCTGTCCATGACGAATGCCCTTGGTGGTGGTATTATGAAGTTGCCGTCTAGATAAAAACAGATTATCGAACAAAACGGCGCATATTTGAACTAAATCCGATCACTGCAACTCTTTTTATAAAGCATTGAATAAAGAGCAAAAAAGCGGTAGCGAGATATTTGACAACCTAATATATAATCTGTAACAATATGATTTTCTGGACAATAAATTATTATTTACAGGCATCACAGATGGTCTCTATTGTGAGTCTTGGTCAGCCCAAGTCTTTAAAAGTCTCTTTTTTATAAATTTGGTCTCGTTTCTCAATATTCAGTATCTACATAGATGACATTTATTCAGTTTCAATTTCATTTTAGCTTCACAGATATACTCAGATGGGCCATATAGACAGCCATAGCGGTTTGGTGCTCTCAGATGGCACTAATTGTATATACTATTTATATAAAATACTTCATGTAAACATGTGTCTATGCATACTAAATGATATTGTCTAAGAAATTATTACAATTATTGCACTCAAAAAATAAGTATTAAAGACAAGCTTGGTATTCCTCTGCACGTATTCGTAAAATATAAAAACCGGTGGCTAACAATGGGATGAAGGAAACAAAACAAAACAAAAAATATTTAAAAAAAAATCTATAACATATTTTACTAAATTTACCGAAGGGTATCGAATCGATCTACCAACATTTGCGAAAGGCTTAATATTGAATCAATAAAACAGTGTCTGAAATATGTTCAGTGTTTTCATCCGCTCAATTATAAATAGTGGATTTCATCTATAAAGTTGCGAAAGTCATTCCAGAAGAAATTTATTTAACTGAGCTACAAACCGTAGTTTGTAGGCAGCCAGTCCCAATGCAAATGCTCCGACAAGATAATATCTGGACTTAATTTGACATGAAAAAGTATCCCAACGTAATTAAAACCGCAAATCTATCCCTTATTTTGACACATGGCCAAGGTGATGTCGAGAAAGGACTTAGCGAATCCAAAAATACTCTTTCCGATGATGGCACCAGAATGAGTTTAAGGATGCAGAATGCATGAATAAATATAAAAAGTGGTTTAAAATGCGTAAATGGAAATCCAGAGCTACATAAAAGATCTCAAGAATTACTCAAAGAATATAAAGGTGCATACGGCAAATATGTGTATTACAAAGAAAGGGAAAACACTGAACAAATTGAAAGAGCAAAATTACTGTTACGTCAATCATCTCAGTCAGACATGACTGCAGAAATAAAAAAAAAATCTTGAAAACCAACTTTCAAAAAAAAAAATCGAAAAAATCAAAATGTAATAAAATATAATATACTTATATTCAACTTATTTAATTAAAATAAAAAAAAAAAAACAAAAAATTACAATAATGTAAATTTTTATTATAATGTTTTCAAATCATTTTTCGATAAATTATTATTTTGTAATAAATTATAGTATTATTTTATTATAAAGAAAAAACAACTTATCTGGCCCCACTTAACTCTAATCAATAAATGTTTCATTGATGACCCAGTTAATATTATATAATTATAAATACTAAAGTTAGGAATTATTTATATTAAAGCAAATTCCTTGCAATTATAATTACTTCTGCCTAGAAATCGGTCTCCATCTATCAATTAATTCAGTGCTCCAATCAATTCCAGTTTAATAGAGGAAAATGTAGAATTTCAAATATATACCTCATATTACATTTGCATTATGTGTGACGTATTTATTATACGTGTTTTGTGAACGGAGAAAATGTATACATATGTGAAGTTTATGTATGTATATGTGTGTGTGTATATATTCTGCAATTAATTTATTAGTTTTGAAGGGTGTGAATGTATGGGATGCTAGCAATTACAATAATGGTAATGAGTGTCAAAATCTAGGTTACACCAGGCTTCATTGTGGGCTGAATAGCAGCTATACGGCATTCGTAAACTGGCAGTAACTACTACATAAGTACATTTGTATGTGACAACATATGTAGCATATGCTCTGGCGCGTATATATATATTCATATTTATATAAAGTGTGAAATGTTTTGGTTGTAAAAGCAGACACCAGCCACTGACACTCTGGGGCACTTTGTAAATTATATTTTATGCACAGCACTGAAATACGAAATCGTATTTAATATTTGAATATACTGTATTTTAATGAACTATCGATTTAACACCGTCAAACCTTTCATTTAAAACAAAATGAAAACCACTTAACTTATTAATGAAATTATTACCGTTCTGTATACATTTAACCTAACACACTAATAATTATTTATTTAAATATTGAATAGAATTTCAAAAGCATAGCGATACTGTATTTATTTAATGTATTTGTTAAAACGTGTCGATGTCGTTGATTTATGTTCACCTTTAAATGTGATACCCAAATAAACTAATGAATGACAACGGAAAATGCACTCTCATTTCATTTTATTCATTATTTTTTTGTGAATATAGAATTTTCAATTAGAGGTTTCATTTGCAATAAATGTAACGAGACTAAAACATGAAAGCGAATTATTTAAAACCGCGATGCAAATTTTGTTTTAGCATTTCCATCATCAAAATCAGAATAAATGTGTGTTAACGATACGTCAGTGTATGGGTGGATTTGTGTGAGTGTGTGAATTTCGTGCGTTTGTTTGTCGCGGCGAATATAATATCTATATTATGCATTCAAAAGCTCAGGCAGTCGCATTTGTATGTGAGTGTATGTATTGTGAGTGCGGAACTACCCCAGTGGCACAATATATATATATATATATATATATATATATACGAATATCGGGCGAGATGCAATATTCGCGTGTGTACGCAAAATGTATGTATGTAAATATGACAAAATGATAAATAGCAAACTGCATTTAAAATTAAACTAAATTATATGTACTGCATGTGCAACAAACGTGATGCGCGAGTTTCTCCCTTATATGGAATATAATGCTAGATACATTTATTTGAATAAAATATTTCACTAGAAAATTCGGATAAAAACTATATATAAGCTTTTGCAGGAACAGAGCAAATGTGTTGCCATATAGATTTAACATAATTTTACGAACGTTGTTTTTATTTTGTTGCATTCGCACAGCTTGAACGATGGCATTTATTTGCCAGTATATTACATATATATTTTTCTGTAATATAGTGTTTTGAATTGCATATATCTTGCAAACGTGTGTAGTATATATA
>JANSTU010037843.1:0-11245 GCA_027564075.1 Bolitophila hybrida | reverse complement strand
GAAAAAATGTCAAAATCACATTTTCTATAGAAAAAATGTCAAAATCACATTTTCTATAGAAAAAATGTCAAAATCACCAATCAATCATAATTGGACCTCCAGATTAGATTACGTCCGTGCCAGAAGTCATATTATTTAAATTATAATGCCAAAAGATTATCTTTTGAATAAAGTCAATTTAAAAAAAATCGTCCTCGTTTTATTCCATTTCAAAGTTCTATACCTCTAAAAGAACACCCTTTACAAGAAAAAAACGACTCATTGACCTAATATTAAAAAATACGCGTCTGTTGGAATACCTCAAGGTTAATGTGAAAACCACGAAAGGGCGCAAAATTAAAAAAATATATCAAGGTGCTAAACTAAATAGGACTGGCTCTGGTCTCGCGCATACTTGAGGGTGTTCGCCAGGATAAATTATATTCATCGGATGATGACTTTTTGTTTATCTCTCAAGAGAATTCGACGGTAAAATTGGCTATCAACATCATCATTTTGATCTTATTGAGCGAAATCACGACGCTAACGATGGTCTTGCGGCTTCAGTTCATGAACGAACTGGATCTTGTATGCACGTAGGCCAAGAGCTTTCCTAAAACTCTATTATAAAGTTAATGAATCGATTCATTTGGGTCGTCCTCTTACCCGTGTGAATTTACTTTGCAATTAAAAAAAGTTTGGGATTGTCAAGCATTATTTAAGAAAAAAATAGTTGTTTCGATTTTTAGATACATAAATTGTTATCTGTTATCATCCACTATAACAAAAAAAAAAACAGCTCCCTAATTTGAATACACCGTAATCACTGTTTGGCGAGCATAATTATACAATGCAATTATTTAACAATCGACACTTTCATGTTTAACGGGGCAATTCATTAGCTGGTATATACGCGCACCTGAACATCAAAATCAAATTAACAAGTCAAGTGTTAACCACCAGATACGAACAATGAACATACTGTCGATATATGTTCTGCTGCCAGCCGCGTTCGATGAGAATAACATGATAATATTGTACAATTGGATGTATAGTATAAACCTATATATATTTGCTCTATAATGCAGTCTGTACACACGAATTATTCGGAAAATACAATTTTCACGTCATCAAACGATTTCATGTTATTATATGTAATATATAGTGTGTATATATGTATATCGGATTTGGATTGTGTTTGATCGATTCCGCGCGTCTTATCTAGTACATAATATATACTAGGCTTGAATTAAACATTTGAGGCGGTTTCATTCAAGTGCGTCTGAAAATATATTTTCATAAATTACTCCCACTTAATTATATGAATTATAAATAGTTTATCATTATATATATTACATAGTATTTTAAGCTGTATACACATATTTTCTATAATAAGTATGACCATATATAATTCCAGGAAATGCATACACCGGACCATCAGTGACTGGGTGCGCGGGCAGTGAGGCCGACAAACAGATGGGTCTCTGGGAACGTCGTGTCAAGGGACTGCGACGTATGCTGCTGGGCTGGGACCAGGCACGTCCACCGGATCCACCACACAGTGTTACCGTCGACGTAACCAGCGTACACTCGGTAGCCATTCGCATCCAGGAGTCCACAGAGGGACCAATCTCAACGAAATGCCGAAGTGAGTTTGTAATCTATAAGCTTGTTCTACATTAATCCATATATAAATCATTTTAATTCAAACAAAACAAAGAAAGACTTTTCTAAATTTCGTGTCTGCTTTCGAACATAATCCAATAAATCTATGCGAAATCTTTGTGTTTATCTCCGACACTACGTACTTTGTATATGTATATATATACATATATATATATATATATATATATATATATATATATATTCGTCAAACAACCTCTCTGCTCCAGACTAAAAATCGATCAGCATTCGAGATAAAGAAAAGCGTGGCGCAGCATCCAGATAGAGCAAATAAATAATTTGACGACATAATACGTCTTTATGATTAAGAGACAATAATGTATGAAATAAGAGATGCTTTTGTGGCCGCAAAATAAATTGGATTTATATATCTAATCTTCACACATAATCGTATTATTTTGACGTTTCTGCCGGCAAACAATCACTCAGATTTCAAATATTTCTATTTATATATTTTTTATCGGTTTACAATAAATTGATGAATTAAATATATAAAAATGTTCAAAATATATCAATCAGTGGAACAAAATGTTCATCTGGCAAATCGCCACATTTTGACAACTTTTTTTTACATTTTCTTAAGGTCTTTGTTTTTTTTTTGTACAATTTAATACACCGAAATATTTAACAAAAATATCCACCACATTCGGATAAAAAAAAAAACTGAGTAATGCCGTTTATTATTTATATTTCTAAATTTACTGCGTCTAAATACCGCGTTTTTTCAAACATACATGTCTTCTTGTGAGATATAATTATTACCATTTTATTTTTATTTTATTTTTTAAAAAATCAAAAAAACGTCGAAAAAATAAACAAACAAAAGCATATAAACAGTGCATTAATTTACTACCCAGAATTTATATCTCCCGCCAGAACGTGAAACGCCATCTACCGACTTTATCTATCGAAAAGATGTCATTAGCTAGGTTGTCATATGTGCAAAGACTGTATGCATATGGGTGAGTTATGTTATTCAACCTATCAGAGTGACAGGTCAAAAAAAATCTATTGCTATTACGTGTAAATCCAGCATTAGTTTTTTGGTGGCAAGACAATTTCCCGTAAATACAATAACCCGAAATCACAATTCCCCATTTTTTTTAAATTTTAAATGTTACCAGAGGACTATTCTGTAAGGTTTGTGACCATTTTCGTCGAGAAATGTTTGACTAAAAAAATAAATATTTCCCTAAGCGTGATTCAAAAGGTGTTTATCGTAGGTTCCTTGACCCTACCCACCGTTCCCAGGGGTTGTTTTTTCTAAGCATGATTTAAAATGTGTTTGCCATAGAGTACTATTCCTTGGCCCTCTATCCGCCGTTAACAATAGTTGTTTTCATTAAGCGTGATTCAAAAGGTTTTTTTTTATGGATTTTAGCCCCAAATACGTAGAGCTTCAAATTGATTAGGAGGAAATTGTGAACATAAAGTGTAATTTTTCCAAAAAAAAATGAAAATTTAAAAAAAAAGTCTTACAAAATATGTTTTTCAAAAAATGCATGTAAATTCAATTCTGAAAAAGTTTGACCAATGACTAATTGACCATCCCTAATTTTATAGTTGTTTTTTCGGGGAACTATCGTTTTCGGGGAATTGTCGTTTTGGGGGAATTGTAGTTTTCGGGGAACTGTCGTTTTCGGGGAATAGTCATAGAACCGTTTTTTTTACTTATTGGTTCTGGAATTTTTTTTTTTTAAATCTCATTGTGCTATTTTCTAATTGCATCTTATTTTTTATCTTAAAGTAAAAACTATAAAAAAAAATATTTAAATAAATAAATATTTATATAAAAATGTCTCATTGGATCCTGTAATCCTTTAGGTGGGACATATGACATATGACATATGGGACATAGGGGCAGTGTGCGATGCCGGTACTATTTCTTGGCCCTCTACCCGCCGTTCTCAGGATTTTTTCCCTTAGCGTGATTTAAAAGGTGTTGGCCATAGGGTACTATTCCTTGGCCCTCTATCCGTCGTTCTCAGGGTTGGTTTTTTCTAAGAGTGATTCAAAAGTTTTTTGCCATAGGCTACTATTCCACGATGATATAAATGGTGTTTGCTAAATTTAAACTGTCACCACGCCTAAAGTATAATTTTCCAAAACAATATGGCTGTGTGCGGAAACTCCTAATATTTAATAATTAACCAATATTTTTTAACCCTTTTTACTCCCACCCCTCTTTATACACAAATACAAAAAAATATATTTTTTAGGGGTTATCTTTATTTAAAACATAGTTATTTTAAATAACTTTCAGTTGATACACTCCTGGGTACCTCCCCACCACCTCAAAAAAATATTTTTTTCCATTTTTTAAAAAAAAATAAAAAAAAATAAAAAAAAAAAACATATTTTTTGTGGTTTTGGGGTCTACAAATTACCCCAAAAGAGGGGGGATGGGTGAACTTTTTTTCAAAATAGACTCTGGTGTAGATTCGCCCAGCAGTCCGCACATTTTACGAATGAATGAGACCAGGGACTTCGTCTGTGTCACTTTTCAAATCCTCTCCACTTTTGTCTTGGGCTTGGCTTGCATCATCATTTGCCCAAACATCTAAATCTATTGTCGGATTGACGGTTCCTGGACACCTATATTAAGCTCGGTGTGCACAAATGTTGATAGTGGCAATTCGTCGTCATCATAAGAGCGAACTGAAAGTTATTCCTGCCAAAAAATTACGATAGTTTCTGGTAGAGTTTTGTAACCACGCCTGTGCTAAATTTGAGGACTTTAAAAACTCGTTTACAGATTTATGTTATTAGATAAAATAATTGTCGACAGAAGACTAGTTCGGTAGTATAGTTTTGTAAGTCTGATAACATTTTTGTCCATTGGTTGGATAGAGCCGTTACGTTAGGTGGCAAAACAATTGTTTCGATTTGATAACGTGGAGCGTTACCCTTCTGCTTTAAGATGAAATCGTACCTAGAATACATATGTTTTGTTTAGAAATAATATTAAATTAACAATTTTTGGTTTATACCTGGAGTACAAAAGAATTATAAAACCAATCCTTAAATATCCTCACTGATTTTGAACTCGCATATTCGACAGAATTTTTTTTTGCAAATTTTTGAATGCTCTAGGAATTTTGATTTACTTACTAAAAGAGGCTTAACCTTAACCTCCCCGGAGCTGATATTACCATTTTGGCGTCAAATGTTTTGTCCGGTATTAATTTCCAATATAGTCATGTTTCAACAGCGTTACATGTTTGCTGGTTAGTAGTCAAATTTTCTTTTGAAGCATAACTTTTAAAGGATTCACTTTTGAACGAGTCTGAGGAAAGTTTCTCTACGTATATCTTAATAACGCGGATACCAAAACTTTTGTTTTTAAATTGTGCAACTAACCTTATGGTTTGCGTTAAATGTTTGATTTTACTTTTTACCGAGTGGGTTAGCGCGTGTGCCTGGCTTATGGGAGGTCGCCAGTTCAATCCCGGCCGGCAGATATTAATAGCCTATTTCTATTATAGGTTATTGATTTGGAATAACGGAACATGAGTGGCACCAATTAACATATACACACGTACCCTGTATAGTATAATACAATAAGTATATGATGGCGTTGATGATTCACGATTCCGAATATAAAATAGCAAGATAGATCACGGTGCATAGAGATATCTCAAAAAAATGCGCATTTACCCTGCAAAGTTGTTAAAGTCGCGTCAGGGCAAATTAAGACTCCTAACCATCGGGGATGTGTTGTGAGTGCTAGAGCACAGAAGCTCCAATAGGAGTAGCACAGCACATTAGCATGACCTGAGCAATCGTGTGAACCCGTAATGGTCAATGAATCCGGTGTGCCACATCGCACACTGGCCCTATGTCCCACAAGGGATTACAAGATCCAATATGGCCAACACCTTTTGTATCACGCTTATGTAAAACAACCCTTGGGAATGGCGGATAGTGGGTCGTGGAATAAAATCCTGTAAAGCTTATGATTTCAATTTTCATATCGAGCTTGGTGGTTTTTTAACTGTTACTGTGTATTTTTGAATTATGCACCCTGCATTTTTGCATTCTGTTATGTTTTTATTTGCTTTTTTTGGTGAGAATTTATTTTTTTTGTAAAGCACATTTTTGCTATTTAACTACAATGCAATGTATTCGTCACTGTGCCGCATGAAATCCAAAATCAGCTACATAAAGCCGTCGTCCTCTCTAGAATACATTATCGAAAGCTTTTAGTATCAGTATCCGCATGAATGTAAATATGAACATCACAGATATTACTGAAATAATATAATACTGTCCTTCAACCACGTACATTAAACAAAATATTTATAGACTTAGTGATTTTTTGTAGAAAATAAATTTACTCATTTGTTAGTATACAATCTATATTAATATAATAATATATAGCAATTTTCATAGAATTACAATTCTAAAAATAAAATTAATGTGCGAAATTCCATTTTGACGGATATAGTATACAGAATACTGCCGTACTGATTTTGAACAATAATTTTAATGGTAATGGTACCCGAATTCCAATCTAAAAATATAAAATATTTGTCCACACCAGTTTTTTATGTTTCTATTTAATTATTATATCTAATTTTAAAATCGAAGCATTTATCATTTGTTGCAAATATTTCAAATAAAAACGTTTATTTCAACTACACGTATATACTTACATCTAAAACTTCTCCAAATATTACAATATTACATATTCTATTTATAAAAAGAATATACATATTGGATGGACTTATTTATATACAATGTAATGTGCGAGTATGAAAAAGTGTATTTATGACTCACGGATTTATGTTGACAGATTTATGTTATTTTAAGTGTGTTGTTTTTTTAATTTAATTGACTTATAACACGGAATTCAGAATCTGTGGAAAAATAAATGTTAAATGAATATGGGATATAGAGAATTAATAGATTCTAGACTTAGTAAGATTAAGAAATTTGTGAACAATAA
Organism: Bolitophila hybrida; assembly: GCA_027564075.1. Classification (NCBI taxonomy): domain Eukaryota; kingdom Metazoa; phylum Arthropoda; class Insecta; order Diptera; family Mycetophilidae; genus Bolitophila; species Bolitophila hybrida. Next base: position 4,635 of record JANSTU010037843.1, on the reverse strand, counting down.
ATGATAATAATAATAATAACGTTTATTTCTCATATATATATGTTGTGGTTGATAAATTTAGAGTGTATAATTGGAAGGGTTTTACATAGTAAATTTTGTGTAAATATTCAAAGTGGTTGGTATATATAATTGGTAATTAAATAACGAAATAAATTACAAAAGAGTAATAATAACAATTGTGTTCGTATTTGTAAATAAATTAGTAACTAATAGTTTTAAATCTAGTAATTACTTCGCTCAGGTATTTGTATATATTAAACATATTTTATTTGTTTTAAGTTGTACTAATGAATCGGTAACAACGGATAACTATAGAGATCTCTTTTAAATCCTTGTTCTGTACGAATATATTTGATATGCAATGGTTTTTTTATTATTGACATGAACAAAAAATGCATGAAATTAGGCTATGCTGGGAAATTATAAAATTTAATGTTCGGAATATTTAGGTTTTTTGTTTTTTATAAGTTTAAACATAAATGTGAGTTGCATATATTTAAAATAATCGAACAATGTAACGTCCAACATGTTTTTTTAAATCTAGAGATATGACCAAACTTGCGTTTTTTTAAATACAAATTTGAATTAAAAACAAGCTCCAAAATTATATCGGATCTGCAATACTTCTTTTAGTCAACAATGTCATAGCTAAAATGAGGCATGATAAGGGATTAAATTATAATGAAATTCGAGTTTATAATGAAGTGAGAGATTGTAGAGGCCACAAGCTTCGAAGTGCACAATAGACCTTGGTCGAAACATTTTTGCAATGATCTATCCAATTAAAATATGAATTAATAGTTAATCCAAAGGTTTAAGACAGTGTTGCTTAAAAATATTATTGAATTATTAACAATAAGTGGATCAGTAATGGATGCATCATTTCTTAATTTTATTATTGTTGCCTGTGTCTTGTTAGCATTTAAGTTAATACCATTTTTGATAAACCAATTAGAAATGTTAGACAAATCATGATTAACACATGCTTTTATTTATTGTATTAGGATATAATTGCATATCATCTGCATAAATGTGACAAGAAGAAAAAGTTAGTTTTTATGGCAAGTCGTTAATAAACATAGAAAATTGCAAAGGTTCAAGAACAGACCCCTCATATACTCCTCTATAGGAGTCACACATTGAGTTATTTGTGATAGCTTTATTAAGATTATTAGCGGTAAAATCGAAACAAAATCAACGAGTAAGTTTAGTAAAGAGACAATTGTGATTAACATTATCAAATGCTTTTTAAAAATCCAATAAGGCGAGAATTACTGAATGACAATTATTGAGAGCATAATTTAAGTCTTTGGGATATTTTTAATAATTATTAATAAGCCACATCACGTTCAGCTAAAGCCTCTATTACTGATGGAGTAAACCATTTAGCATGTTACGTTTTTTTGTTAGTGAGTATGATTATAGCATATAAGATAGTTTTCCTTTTGAGCCGAACACAAGAGACCGCGTATTTATTTAATTATTTTTTGTTTGTCACTGTGACACTCCGCCGGTATACTGTGCACCAAACATAGCTGCGTTGCTCAATCGCAATTATCGAACGCAGCTGTGCGGCGAAATTGGAGCAACGGACACGTGACCGGAGAGGGGGGTCGTGACGTAGGATCCGGAATAGAGCACGTGTTTAAGGTTATCAGACGTCGCGTCGTGAGTGTGAGTGTATATTAGAAAGAGAAGGTGTGTCAAAAAAATAATATCATCTTAAATATGCGGCTAGGGTAGAACGAAGCGTAGTTTAAGTAATTCTGTAAATTAATATATGCAGTGTTTATTGTTAAAAAAAGAGAGTCTTGTGTTTTGTTATTTATTTATTTTGTTAGAAAATTTTTCGTGGTCTTTCGCGCGGATGGGCGTACTATTGTTGAAAGACATAAGTTTTTGCCACTTGTCGGTTGCGTTGCGGAGGGTCAATACGGGACGGCCGAACCTAAGCCCGAGCTCAGTTCAGGCAACTGTGTAAACACATCGGACGACGCAACAAGTTCGTTCCTGGCGCTTAAGTCGTCCGTCTGTTGGCCGCGGATTGGTCCTTCCAACTGTGTTAGGGTGAAAAATGCACACAACAAGCAATAGGGTTTTTATTTCGGAGAATAAGAGGGGGATGTTTATTAGGTAATGAAAGCAATGGGATCGACTACAACAAACGTCAAAATGCAATAAGGATATCCTTACGTAAGGACTGCTATGATTCGTGTAAATTTTAAGAGACGTCGTCTGTTAAAAAGTACGTACGTCTTACATAAGGATTTCCCTAACGCTGTTTGACGTTTGTGTCATTATGTTGACGTCGTTAGTGTTAAAAACAGTAGTCCAATCGATATCACTAACATCTGGTTGTAAATCAAATGGATCTATTAATTTAAATTTAAGTCTGAATCATTTCTCTCATTGAATTCTTTAATCTCTTGTGACCATTACGGTTTCACACGAGTGGTCAGGTCATGCTAATGAGCTGTTTTTGCTGTGCTACCCCTATTGGAGCTACTGTGCTCTAACACACAACACATGCCCTGACGCGACTCTAACATCTTTGCAGGGCAAATGCACATATTTTTAAAATATTTCTATGCACCGAGATCTATCTTGCTATTTATATTCGGAATCGTGAATCATCAACGCCATCATACACATATTGTTCTATACAGGGTGCGTGTGTATATTATATAATATAAAACTAAAAAATCATTGCTCTGTTGTCTGGTGCGAGACGATGGTTTAGAACACGCTACGTGGAACTACACGTGTGAAAGCATGGAAGCATGGAAGCATTAACACGCTTATCTACCCAAGAAACCGTTTACCCCATAAATCCGTAAAAGCGATATATACACGTTTACTTGTTAGGTTATTATTGCCATAATAGTACGTACCTCGCAACCCGTATTAAGACCGATATAATATGTATACATATACGGTCTTTTATGACCTCCTAACACGGCAAATTCAAATGAATTTACTTACCTTATAAACAGTTGAAAATTAGCGTACATCTAGCATAGAACGCGATATACGCTAACGAAAAAGTATGAAAGAAGATATACAGCAGATATACGCTAACGCTAACGGAAAGGATACAAATATTATGGATTTATAAATATAACATATATTATTTTTTTAAGGTTCTTTTTGTTTTAGATACTATGTCGTGTGCTGAACATATATGAATATATATTAGAAGTTATTTAAATTTTAAAATTGAAAACAAAATGTCCCTGCGTTGACCTGGGCCACTGAACTTTCGGATGAGAATCGTTGCCATATTCACGTTGTTCTGCAGCTGCTTGATGGCAAGTCTGCTGCAAATTCATTGAATTCATCAATTCAACTGAATAATTGAAGACCTCATCAAGAAGCGAAAACCAGAATACAAAACATTTTCTACGTGTATTTCTACATATATAATTCGCCCGGGTTGCACTACTAAAAACATGTTATTCTCATCTCGAATTTCGTAATCATACTATATGAACAATGACAAAGTTTTTGTGGTCGAAAGAAACAACTTCGCAGCTTATCCAGTTATATGAGGACCGTGAAGTATTGTGGAATACACGTCATAATGGTTACTAGAAAAAGAGATTTATATTTATTATTTCAATTTAGAGTCGCGTCAGGGCAAATTAAGACTCCTAACGATCGGCGATGTGTTGTGAGTGTTAGAGCACAATGGCTCCAATAGGAGTAGCACAGCACAAACAGCACATTTGCATGACCTGACCACTCGTGTGAACCCGTAATGGTCAATGAATCCGGTGTGCGGCATCGCACATTGGCCGTATGTCCCACCAGGGATTAAAGGAACCAATGAGAATATATATTCACAGGGCAAACGGCAAAAAATCTCTGAATGCACTAAGTACATTTTCACGCATTTATATATTTTACTATATATTTCCCCTGAAGGGGTAACACTTCATACGCGCACATTATAGTTTAGTTTATTAGGTACTGGCGAATTTCGCAACCATTCTGCGGTTAAATAAATGGGCGGAGCTAATGAAGAGCGCAACCAGTCTCACAACTCACGACTGACTGACTGATGATATATAAATGAAGTATTTGTGTGAGTACTGCGTTCGATGGCAAACTCTAAGACCGTTTAATGGCACGATCAAGTAACCTGGTGTCGCTTCGAGAGGCCACGTGTAAAGTAAGTATATATATATATTCTCTAATTGTATCATCAGGTAGCACCATGTTCTTTTCCAACAACTTCCACAAATGCCAGCGTCTTCAAGTTCAAGCCATATTCCTGCCATTTACCGTTACCAATTGTCCATTATTTTTTTCTCTTCTATACATTTATACCAAACTAATAACGCTGCCTTTTAATTTCTGCTGCTTTGCTCTTCACGCTTATCTTCAAGTCGCGTAGATACTGCCTTCACTGCTCTACGGATTTATGTGCACCACCATAAGCATTAAATTTATGCTGATGCTACAAATAAAATAAATTAATTTCATGTTTTTTTATATAAAGGGTGTTTTTTTTAGAGGTTAGGTTTTCAAGATGAAATAAAACGCATATAATTTAATATTATGGCCAAGAATTTAGCTTTATTATAAAGATAAGGGTTTGCCATTATGTTTTAAAAATGATTTCGGGCAAGTGGC
>JANSTU010037842.1:0-25137 GCA_027564075.1 Bolitophila hybrida | reverse complement strand
AATTAGTGTCTATATGTATTCTGTTTTTAGTTATAATAATGGTTTATTTTCAGGTTAATAAAATGAAAACTGTTGGGCTTAAGACACCCGCATTAATTGTGAGTGCAGCCACCAGTTTAGTTTTATCGCCAGCTGACTTCAAAACAAAATTCTGGGTTTTAAATTGTTTGACTACTTTAAATATATGCAACTCATATTTCTGTTTAAACTTATCAAAAACAAATATTTATTCGAAACACTTAAATATTGTCAGTCAATCCTTACATTAAATTGTATAATACCGCAGCATAACCCATAATTGCATGCATACATCATTTTTTGTTCATGTCATTAATAACTGGAAGAGCTTACCATGATATACATAATCGTACAGTACAAGGATTTAAAAGGGATCTCCTTAATCATCTGTTATTACAGAGTCAATAATTTAACTTAAAACAAATAACCATTCCATAATATGTTTAATTCACACACAGACATGAGCAAATTGTATATTCATTTATTTATAAATACGAACACAATTGTTATATTTTAATCTTTTTAAGATTTTACTACTAAATCGATAGGTTTCGAGATAATGGCACTAATTTCGCGAAAGTCTACTAATAAGATTAGTTTTTTTCTACGCTACCCTGAATAGCCCTGATATTGATCAAAACTAATAGTTATATATACCCTTTTTAATAACTTTTAAACTATCACACTTACTAGTTTTTGGCAGTATAAAGGTTGAAAGTAGAAAATAAACATTACTCATGAAACGGTTAAAATGTTTTTTTTTCTGTCACAAAAAACTGATCAAATTCCTAAAAGTGGCATTATCTCGGTAATTACATCAGGGATGACGTTGACTTTTGGGTACCCTGTATTATACCTAATTTTAAATCTAAATCTAGGAGCGAGGTATTCAACTATACCAGAGATTTTGACTTGTTCTCATAATAGTGCCATTAACATTATTATATCTATATTCTGTATTCTGTTTAACTATTTCAAAAGCTTATTCTAGGCTTGTTATCATGATCATGAACATGTGCTGATTTTGTAGACGTATTAAAGCAATAGAAAGACTCAGCCATACATTCAAGCGCTTTATGCCTCATTCTTTATAATTTCATAAATTTTCCCTAAACAAATATTAAATAAATTCAATAACGTCAGACTCAAGCGCCAATTTTTCAATTGCGACCTATAATATTAATTTTTTGTTTATCCATACGAAAAACGACCAGGCAAAACGCTTATGTATGCAAATAGATAAAATATGTAATAAATAAACTCGTATGTTTGTATACAGCAAAGCTTACTCACATTCCGATCTTTGTGTATATGTTACATATAAGCACATTGATATTGACATATTTTTGTTTTGGGTCATTTGTCACATATGACCCAAGAACATATACGAGTGCACATAAATTTAGCGATGCGTGTGCGGTGTCATGCATTATATGTCTCATTCGAGGAGACTCCCTGTGGTGACACATGAAAAACATACAAATAAACAAACACACACATAACCGAGCACGTTATATACAGTATACACATTTTTACCGATATATTTGTAAATAATGTCATCTTAATACTAATGTGAGGTCTCTGGCATCTTCGTTTAATTTCGACTAAATAAACAGATCTTTATTTTCGGTTTGTTTTGAATAAATAGACTCAATATCAGGAGCAGTAGGGATAAGGCAATTTATTATACTACACATTACACAGTTTATATGTATATTTTTTATGGAAAAGCATACGAATTGTATATTTAACATATACAAAGCGGACGTCATAAAGAAGACAGTTTGGAGGTATCAATTGGCACGAGGGCTCATTAACTGTAATTCAGAATGGAAATACAATCAATGCTTAGATACTTATATACTTTAAAACTTGTTTATTTAAGACACATAGAACTTTATTTCAATGAATAAGAAGTAACATACAATATAGTTCTTGTATTTGGACAACAAACGTCGAATAAAAATTAAGCAAAAAACAGGATGAAAATATCCTTATTCGGTCATTGACGCTAGAGCTTTCATAGAAAACTAACGCCTTATATTGAAGAATTTCATTTCATTGCTAAATGATAAAACATCGTAATTATCGAAAATAAATATAAATGCCTCTTTTTGCATTTGAAATAAAAAGGGAAGCAAGGAGAATTCCTTTTAAAATGAATAAATAAATAAAAAAAATTGAAAAATGTACTATACCTTCTAATAGCTAAATATGTGTTTCCCTATACTCAATTTGACCGCATGACCACCATACCTTTTCGAAGTTCGTTTTTTTATCATTGAAAATGATTTAGAGGAGGGTACCGATGAAAAATGTGTAACGAAAAGGTCCATGACTTCTGAAAAGTTCGGTAAAAATTCGGCAAACTCTGTACATTTTTTTTGACGTTAATCACGTGACGAAAATATAATAATATAATATATTTTTTTATTATTTTTAGATAATGGACCGTATGCTAAATGATAAATGATAAATATTCCAAAAGTATTGTATTGTAGCAATGACGAGTGTACAGGGTGTAAGAAAATGTTTTGAGAATTCAGATGTGAATTATATATTTATTTATTATGAATAACATTTTTTAGAATATAAATATATATTAAATTGTCTACGACGATATTCAACAATAAAGGCAAATGTACACTTTATGGACGAACAAATTAAAAAAAAAAAAAAACATTGTATACAATATTGAAGGAAATGAGCCCAAGAGTTCGAATCCGGCTTCAGGTGCTGTCGCTCTTCGAGGTGTAGGGGGTTTAATTTTGTATGTAACTTTTTTGTTAAAATAAAAATAAAAAATAAATAGCATTCGACTGAATAAAAAAACTGCATATATTTTTTTTGTTTAAAGAAAAAAAGAAAAAATATATTATTTTTTTTATTTGAATCATTTGGTCCTTACTGAAAGGGGGGGGAGGTCTAGCGACGCGATCTTAAGCCAGATTCGTACTCAGGATCTTCGCTACTTCGAAATGGGGTACAGCGTTTTTTTTTTATTTTTCCGTCCATAAAGTTTACTTTATAGCCACAAAAAACTGATCATATAAAATATTTGAAGCCAGCATATAGGCAGCTTGAATTTTTTGAAGCAAATGCTTTTATTATGCATACGATAAAAAGCCAATGCTTGGAAAAGTGGTCAATTTTAAAGCAATTGCTTCTAACAGAAATATCAAGCAAAACCAAATGCTTTTACTTGTTTTTATGCAATGAAGTTGTTGTAATTGTTTAAATTAGAAGCAATTTCTTCTTTTTATGCATACGGCCCAATATTTAGTTTTTTGTACTAACGATTTGTTTTATACATTCGTTTTATACATTCGTTTTTTTAGGTTATATTTCATGTGATTTCGTTTTTTTGGAGTGAAACTTCTTTACGCGCGTCATGGATTTTCGACACACGAGTAAAACCGACTCAAGACCGTCACGGGAAAATGCCATAGCTAGGTGGCGTAATCCAGACCCCTGGGGACCCCCACCACCGATCACCGTTCACTGTCGCTCTCTCATCGTATCCGCTTAATGAGGTGAGGGAGTCACTGCCGAAAGTTCTCTCTATTTCTTCTCTCTTTTCCTCTCTCTCTCAATGTTTGTTGTTCATTATTACATTAAAACAAATGAAACCAATAAATTATTTTATATTGGTTTTAATGACATAATAAAAACTAGAATCGATATTGCTCTTTTGCCATTTTTCTAAAATCCGCAGACACGCCCGCTTCCTCACGTGGTCAAAACATAACTACGAGTCCAATTCGTCTGAAATTATACTTAAGGCCTGACCCGATTCTTCTTAAGGTAGAGGCAATTCCCAGAAATCCGATAGTGGTTTTCGGAATATGTATTTTATTTTTTAAAAACGTTTAATGGGCGGATCACATTAAATTAAATATGTGATATCAAAGGTATCACATTTTATCGCTGATCATTTTGTAGTACTAGATTTTTAATGTTTTAATATTATACACACATAGTTAAAAAAAAAATTAAAAAGGGAAGACAAATTATTTATACATAAAACGGCTGTTTAACCTTGTCCGTATTATAACTAAACAATATTGCCATTCCAAACTGTGATCGCAACGCCATGTGTTGTTATTGAAAATGTGTAATAAGAATAGATTTCTCTTTATCTCAAACAAAATGGTCTGCAGAAAAAACTCGTTAGAAACTACAAAATCTAAATGATCAGCAATTTCAAGTTGAGGGTAAGTCTAAATAAATTGCTTGTATTATAAAGCAAGTTTCTGGTTATGTAATTCAAATGGAGCTAATGCAGGTCGCCATATATGGCAACTGGACAACCAGAAAACGGACCAATTGCAAGTGATTCAAATGATGCAAGCCATTTCATTATACTGTTAAAAAAATATATTCAAACAAACGTCGAAAAAAAAATAAAAAACACAAATTCTATATTTCGTCCTCAAAAGAACGTTTGTATAGTTTAAATTTATTGTTACTACAAATATTAATGTTAATTCACACTGAGAGAAAAAAATATGAAATTCATAATTATTTGATTACTTCTTTACCTCTTAATTCTTAGCTAATAACAAAAATAATAAAATAATTATAGATTTTATTATAAAATTGTAATTTATCAAAATTGATTTACAAATGAAATAATAAAATTGTAATATATAAATTATTATTCGATTGTAATAAAACAAATTGAAAACAAAATAAGACATGAATGGCAAATAAAGCATAGTCAAAAGTTTCATGGTTAACTTTATTCTCTTAATAGCAAGACGACCGAAATGAATGAGACTGATTTAAATTGCTAATCGTGTCAATCGAGAAAAAAAGTATTGTTTTGCCGGAAATGGAACCAGGGATCTTCCACTCGCTGATACACTCAGATAAATCGATTTAGGAAAAATAATCAATCAATCAAATTCAAATTGTATTATCCACGCCAAATAATGAATAGCTTCGACGAATATAAATATCTTAATAACAATCTATAATGTTTCTGTAAATTTACATACACATTTACTAATATATGGTTTATTTTTTTTTAAGAAAACGTTTAACACAAACAAAAGAAAATAACAATAAAATACGAACACATTTTAAGACTGAAAAGATATTGTGATCATTATAAAATACACAGTGTCAATTTCCGTGACACTTGATCTTCCGTTGTCGACGATCATAGGCAAAACCCATAGAAAATGTCTTAATAAAAATATCATACAGATACGCCAAAAAATGTCTTGCACGTCAATCTAAGTGACATGTCAGAAAAAAACATCACACACACATACACACACATGCATTTAGGATTTGTAACTAATTTACTTTGGTATATCTATACTCTTGAATATATATGCAACTAATTAATTATATATACATGTATGGCTGGGTATCTGTGTGTGTGAGTTGTGTGTGCGGTATCGTTAGTCTGATGAGGATGCGATGTAAGCATTCATGTGTCTTGCTTGTTTGACTGATTTTCTTCTAGTTTTAACATCTTAAATTTGAGCGCGCAGCTGATAAGCAAAAACAAATTGCTCGCATACTTCCTAATATAAAATACAAGCGGGCCAAAAGTGATTGATGGATTTTTAATGAGAAATATTTTGATAAAAGTGACAGTAGTTATTTTAAAAATTATTATTTCTTACTTTTTATAAATTACATTTATTATGTATGATGAAACCGGTGGCATTCCGTCAATTTCCTAAAAATCAATTGTCCTATTGTGTATTAAACGTATTTTAAAGAATTATAAATTAAATAAATATATACATCAAAATATTTTATTTTTAGTTTTCCAGCGGCCTTTATGGTAAAGTGTTATATGGAATCTCGAGATCCCTACCCCGAACACAAAACATTACAAACTAGTTTTTGGCGGTCAACCTTCTTTTAGAAATCTGCAACTCAAGGAGAGTACTGATGGTACATTACGTATCAATCGATAGGAAATCTAAAATGTATATACATAAAAAAGATGAATCTATTCCGACTACCTTTAAGGGAGACAGGTGCAAAAAGGTAATTTTGTGAATGGTTTTTTCGCCCCGAAACAAAAGTAATATGTAAATACACAATTTACGGTTAGTTTTAAACCCGTTAAATGGTATTATAGTGGCGAGGCTTAATTCGTGAAATAAGGTAATGCATTTAATTAACTATGATACCAACATCAAAATAGAAAATGGGTTGATCATTGTTTATTAACCCATTCGAGCCGAGCGTTTTTTTTCGAATTTCATTATTTAATTTAAATCTTAGGGAACAAAAATAAAAAAACATCTGTTTTTTTTTCAAAATTTTCATAATTTTTTAGTAATGAAAATTAAAAATTGTGGGCACATCGTCTTCAGGTATGTAGGATTTTGCAAATTCTGAAATGTTTATACAAAGACAAAAATAAAATATAATGTTTGGGAATAGAAGTAAATGTAATGCAGAATTCAGGTGTAAATATTATAAATAAATATAGGTATGTATACAGTTCGCAGCGTTTTGGTCCATCCGGTCCGTGCCACCCATGTTCTCATTGTAACGTTGGATCGAAAATGGTCGTTGGATGGAGATTGTTCGATGTTCCTTTTTAGAAAAGCTTGAAGCTTTGTCTTTGCGATTGCAAAATATCTGGTGGAAGCGACACAAACCACAGAATTATATTATGTTCGGCGGTAAACGAAAACTTGAAATATCTCCGATGTTCCTACGCTTTGTCGTTTGAATTCTGCAGCCCGAAGTAGCAACAGGATGGTATGATACCAAAAGATTGCATCAGCAAATCCACTCTCCATCTCCATCCAGGTGTACATCGAAGTCTTCATTTTGGACTTCAGCCTCACTATACTTACGTTTGTTACGCAAAATATTGAAGTTAGAGAGGAGTTAACCTCATTCATCATATCACCTTCACCATCTACATCTCCCGAATCCTCTTCAGAAAAAATGTATGCCCATATGGGCCCACCAAAAAAACTATGATTTTATGATATAATATTATATATCTTTTGTATTATGTGAATACCAAAAAAATGTGGGTGCCGATAAAAACATTTGAGTTTTGATATATATTATTAATATAATTAAGATGCCAATTTTGAATTTTTTGGTATTCATTATTAAATAAAAATACATACCTACATAATCAAATAAAAAGTACGCAATTTTTAATTTTAGAACTTAGAATTTAATTTACTAGAACCCACTAAATTAAGAGCCCTTTTTTATTGCAAATTTACATACCCATATTTATATTTAGCACAAAAATCATTTTAATTTTTTTTTTAAATAATTTCATTAAAAAATATATCACTACTTACGATGAAACAGCCATTTCAAAATCACGAAAAATCTAAAAATGTTTACAACAAAAATTTTATTTGCACAACTCGGCTCACATGTATTTATACTGCTATTTATACATTCATCTCCTGTTTTAAATTCGTTTCTCAATTTGGTGGCGTCATTTTTTTGCCAAGATTTGGAAGTAGATTTGTTTTAGATTTTTTTTATGCTCCTCATGCATCTAGATCAGGCTTCGCCCTCCGGGATGTTGTCTCATTCTCGCCGCCAGGCTAGCTACAGCTAGTTGAAACAGCCAGCTGCTGAAATTGGGATTGTGTAAGACATTAGAAGTCTGTAAGCTTCCATTTCCTTTCAGACATTTCTGTAGACGGATGAGGTTCTCTTAGTTCAAGAAGCCATACATCCTTGTTGTGTATTCGTAACTGCTGATGAACAGTGGCCACTCTTCTTGTCTACCAGAAAAGGCAGGCAGGTCTTTTAAAAAGTACAATAGGTCTGGGGATGTTGGTAGGTTGGATCTGGTCTATACCAGTCGTTTCTGGGTTTGGATAGAGTCGTAATGAGAACATAGTCGCGTTGACATTTATAGTGTGTTCATGCATTTGGAGTAAGCTCGATGACATCCGATAATGTGTCCTTTACTAGCGGTGGGAGCCGGTCGGTTTGAATATGGCGTTTTTTTCTTATATTGTTATGGCCCTGATAATTCTGGTAGATGTTTAGGCAGCTATTGGATTGGAAGTGATTTTCTCACGTTAGCAGCATTTCCACTACAGGGTTCGATATATGCATCCGCAAACTCATTCAGTCCTTTTTCCTCTTCGAGCTTTGGCAGTATCAGATCTCTGCAGAGTTGCTAGGATGGGCCTGATACTTTGGAATGCTTGAAAGTACCATTGGGTGTTTGTTACGGTATTTTAACTCCATTGATTTACCTTTACATGTTTCGGAATGTTTCCAATCCTGGTCTTCGATATCCTCAGTGACGCCGACACAAACGAAATGGAACCATTCTTCACACACATCACACTATACCATACTGTCTGGTGTATCCGGAGCTTCACATAAGCATGAGAAGGATTATTGGTACACCTTGTGTCCCTGAATCGGTTTGAAAGTTATACCCATCTTTCTAATGGAAATGTGAAGGGGGTATTGTGAAGCATCGTAAGAACGGTTGGTATCAGAAATCCGTGTCAATGGATTGGTTTCTACTGTTGCTCGTTTCTGGAGAATAATTGCCCTTTTTTGGAATACATTAAATACCGACAACTCTTTGTTTTTGGTGGGAACATTGAATCTTCGCCCGTGTTTTCCAGAGTGCATCCTTCCACGCGGATGACAACTAATAGTTTTAAATAATTTTACATATGAGGCATGGAGCATGCCCTGCAGAGCTATATATGTTAAGTATGTCAATTTCAAGGTCTGAATAATGTCCCTGTCGCTAAAGTATATTTGTTTGTCAACATATTTTTTTCATTGGGGACCTTCATCCAGCTCCTGTATAGCCTACGACCTGATTCGGGACCTTATTTCTCTACCAAAAATGGATCCGACACGATATCTCTCACTCACACACTATATACCTAACACTATCCGACATTGCCAAAGGGTGGTTTTCCTTAAGCGTTATTCAAAAAGGTGTCATCCTTGTAAAAGCATATTTAAAAATGTGTCCAAGGTTTGTTTTCCGTTTAGGTGTTTTTTTTTTTTAAATATTTTTTTAGATTTAACTGGCTGGTGGCTTAACTTAACAAAGACTAGAAAAAAATTACCCAAAATCCGAGAAAGATAGCTTCCTACGTTCTAATACTATTTTCACATAGAGAGGAAAACGAATGAAGGACATCAAGGAGGCCCAAAACCTGACGTAAAGACGTCGAATCGGGCATATACGAGTATTATACAACTTAAAGTACCATGGACTATTCAACCTCCAACTAACTTAGCCCAAGAGTCCAACTTCTCAAGCTATGACAAAACTATACAGTATTGGAAGTAAAAGAAGGATAATCATTAACTGTCGGAAAAAGGGGCCATATACTCTTGACCAAAAAGCCATGATCTGTTGATACATTTACAAAATGTTTAGGAAATCATGGTTTTTGATGTTTGTTTTCTCCCTAATACATGTTTATTAGTTTGTTTTTTGGTAATCTCTAATTTTCAATTAAAACCATTAACCCAAATCACTCCGAATAAAACAGTGTTTTATCATAATACTTCGTAAGGGAGGTCGAAATCTTTTTTTCTATTAAAATGAAAAATATTCTGATCACCTTAATGGTGTTGATACAGCATATACGATTTTTTACAAAGTTCGTTTAGGGGAACACACTATTCAGAATAAACAAAAAAAAATATAACCAAAAACTGAGTCCATTTTTAATATGAAAACCGCATTTATTTCACTTAAATTGATTATTTTAATAAGAACACTAACTTAATATCTAACAATCCTAAAAATATATAAGGTTATGTACAGTTACTTAAACTATTGCAAATATTTGGTTGATTATAGCTGTATGAGAGGGGGCGTGGCCATTATCGTCTTACATGAAATGACCTCTATATAATAATAATTTAAAACTATATACATAAATAAGATAATGGAGAAAAACCACAAAAACTAAAGAATTTAAAATTGTTTGGTATGTACAGATATTATAGTGTCGGTTTCATCTAGGAACCAGATCGATGTATCCATTAGACCGTCCTCCACCAGCACCGGCAGACATCTGATGATGGTGAGCACTACCATAGAATCCCGGATACGCAACATACGGCGAGCTGGGCGGACGAGAATGGGCATTGCTCGGTATCTTGAATTTATCGTATGGGTTACCGTAGCTAGGCATGTGCTGATGATGATGATAGAATGGACCAAACTGACTAGACTCGGAAGCATACGGTTGTGTGACCAGTGATGGACTGCTGATGTGAACACTGGAGTGATTTGAGGTAGGCGATGTCTGGGCGATATGATGATGGAGCTGATGTTGCTGCTGCGGCGACTGCTGCTGTTGCGGTTGGTGCTGGAGAGGACTGTGTGAGTACCGTCCACTGGACGTGCTACTGGGTGTACTGTTACCAGCAAGGCTGTGCTGTAGGGGTGAGTGTAGTTGATTTGGTGACTCAATGGTGGTGGTGTGATGTGAGTTCAGGTGGTGATGTTGATGGAAGGTGTTGACGTCAATTTCTTCTGTGAATTTGAGAGAGAGAGAGACATTGGTATTTTATTCAAAAATCAGTCAATTTATTTGTTAAATTAATCAACTTTTCTGCTTTAATGTAAGCAAATCATTCAAGTTTCTTGTTAAAGAAGAACCAATTTCTTGCTTTCTTGTAAACCAGTCAACTTTTTATGCAATAGTAACCGATATTTGTATTATTACGATCTAGGATCATTCAAATTATTATTTATTTTCAAACATTTCTAAGATGTATTATTGATTCTTACCTTTGCATCCAATTCCTACGGCACCGGCACTCGATTGTTGTTGTTGCTGCTGGTTCTGATTCTGTGATCGGCTCGCCGCCACCACTGCTGCTGCGGCCGCTCTTTGACGGTTCTGCGTGTGCTGATTGATGTGTAGGCTGCTAATGATTTCCTGAGATCTATTCAATAAACAAAAAAGTACCGAATATAAACTTCTGTATTTTTTTCATTCTTTCTATATGTATATATGATTATATGTGTGTCCATCAGTTTGTCGAATATTTATTTAGAATGAAAACTGCGCGTTTATATACGAGAACAAAAGACGCGACTTGTGCGCGTACTCAAGACGAAGACAAATTAGTGCGAGCACGCAATGAAGAAAACTGTTTTCTTTTTTTCTGCGAACATCGATCAAACGATTTCAAAAACTTATATAATTACAGACAAAAATGCTCTGCGCGTTCCGGAAAAAATATAGGCTCAACCAATAAATACAATAAATACACTGTCACAGTTTTCTAAATAATGCGGAAAAATCGGTTCACGCACATGTGTTTCTCGTTGCGGGTATTTCGTAAGACGTTCTACGGGCTCTTAGCTATATATTCCAAATAGATCGTTCATTCGAGATCTAGCACTATGTAAACAAACACTCAGTTTTGATTCATGTATTTGTGTGAGCTCCCGTATTTGTTTTGTTTCGGATATTCTTTTCGAATGGTATACACTTGTTATATAAATGGTTATGCTTCGAAGGACCATAAACTTTACTTGTTACGAGATTTATGTGATGGAGTAGATAAATTCGTGCATTTTAATGGTGTTATTAGAGTAATTATTCTTCGACCATTGTTTGGAAAAGCTGTGCGTAATTTATGGGCCTGGGAAATTGAGCTGATTTATACGACTTTTTATTTAGCTAATCTATTTTTTAATATTAAATCAGACATAATACAAAAACAAAGAAATAATTTACGATTTTATCATTTTAGAGAGATTATCGCACACTGGTCGCCAATTGAAGCTCATTTTACATAACTCATCTAGTACACCCGCACACCCGTCATCAATTCCCGAACCATATATCCAAAGGCCCACACTCACATAAATCCATAACAAAATACACACGTGTATACGCTATGATCATAATTAACCGATATACATCATGTTAATAGGCCCAAACAGTGCGTACGCGCACGCATTTACATAATTTTTGTGACGCAAGCGCGGCGATCATAAATTTTACGGGAAAAAAACTTTGCTTCTCATTTTAATTGTGTTTATTTGTATATATAGTTTTAGGTGGTTTATTACGGAGAAGTGCGTGTGCCTAGAACGTAGTGAGGTTTTTAAAAAGTAATTTATTTTTTTTAGTTTTTTGGTTAGTTGTGCCCGTTTTTTTATTGATTGTGTAAACACTATAATAAAAATGCGATAAATACTGTATTACTTACTCATCGTTTGTGTCGTTTTCTCGAAAGCCCTTGGCGAATGGATTGCTAACAATTTTTAGTTGGGTTACCTGTAAATAAAAATGGAGATTTTAATTTAAATAGTCTCTATACATATTTGTGGAGAGCTTTTCTTGAATATTATTTATATTTTCTACTATCCTACAATCTGAAAAGGTGTATCTTGGAAATGATAAATTCAAGTAATAAAATCTACCAACTTATTTAGGTCAAATGTTTTTAAAATGTCTGTTAAAATGTAGACCATTGTTGCGAACTTTGTTTGCCGCCGTATGACACAAACTTTTGCTAACAAGAGAAAATCGAAGATACGTCCTGTCACATAAAAGACAGTTCTAGACGTTGGAAGTGTTAGCCTGGATATATGGCTAAGATTCTGCCTGGTTTTGGAAAGTGTGTACTATGTAGTCTTGGATTAGTGATCAGGCACAGCTACTCATACCATCAAACATTTCTCGCAACGAATTTAAAACCAACATTAAGACTAAGTTTGAAACGTACCGTGCTGAGATAGTTTTTTTTTATATAAAAAAAAACAAGTTGGTCTCGCGCGTCTAGGAGTCATAAAGTGAAAAGAAATAGACACGTATAGCAACCAATGTTGAAAAGGTCACACAAAAACAGGCAGCCAAACCTTAAGCGATTTGTTTGCAATAGGGTCAAAAAGACTATCCGTATGTGAAATCTGGCAACCCATATGTCGCCCATATGTAATGTATACTTAATAAGGTTTGATATTTCACCATGAATAGACATACGCCTCAAGAACGCTTGCAAATTGTGAATTTTATTTATTTTTAAAACCTTGATTCAGTTAGCGAAGTTTGTCGTACCTTACGCTCATTATACGGTCGCAATAAACGTTCATTCAAGCAAACAGTGAGTACCGATGAAGCCATCGCCATCGGCAACAATTGGACCTCTGTCCATCAACTTTTTGGATGATTTTGGGGAAAGATCTTGGCCTACGTCAACACAATATATAACACGTCCATGACGTCGTCAAGACTATCAATGGGTTCAAAATATGCTTCTTGTTGAACTTAACAGTCGAATTCTCTTTTACCGTCAACGGCGATCGCGCGAAATGTCAACTTGCAATTAAACATTCGACGAGCGCATAATTTCAAGAAATGGTCTGATGAATTGGCCTCCGCGGTCACGCTATTTGACGTCGTAGGATTACTTTCTATGGGGCCATATGTAAAATCGTGAGTCTAGACTTTGAAGCGAATATTTGCAACGTTTAGGCGAGTAAAAAACAACCACAAAAGATCCAGAAAGGGCGGCATGAGTTATCCAACATCGGACTTTCCTCCCACTATAAAAAAGATCAGACTGGCGAAATAAAACACTAGCTAACTTAACTTAAAATGAACATTTAGTGTAAGACTGGCGCATAAAACACAAGCAAACGAAAAGTGGTGGCGGCGTCCACGGTGTGAAAGTCCCACTCCCTCCAGAATGTGGTTAAAATTTCACTCGACTGCGCTTCGTTGAAGCCTGCCATCACACATGCCCGAAATCATTTTCAAACATTAATAACATAAAATTAATTTTTCAATAAAGCTAAAATTAGTGCACATTTAATAATTTGTGGGTGTTTTATTTTAATTCCAACTTCTCGGCTCAGAAAACACCCTATACATACGTTCTAGGTCATTATTTAAGGGGAATTAATTGATTTCATTGTAAAGGAGTAAACATGTATTTCATGCAAAAGATCAAGCATTATCCATTGACGATATCATATAGACGGATGCCCAAAATGGAATCAGAATTAGCTACACCAATTTCCAATAGAATTTGCCAAAAAAAAAATAGGACGAAAATGAGTGAGAAGACTGGTCAGCTGATGCAGCAGAGACTGCAGAAAGGCTGGAACTGAAATATCTGATGATAAAGCCAGCCAAGCCACGGACAAATCTGAAAATATTCCAATAGGACTCTTCAAAGCCGACCCCTATTACTTTCAACAGAGATCGTATTATCAGCTGTCCAAACGCACGAAACTAAGACTGTTTCAGTCCAACGTTAAACTAAATTACCGGAAAACAGCTAACTTTTGTCAACCACTGTGCATCACATAGTCTCCAATATTGAATTGTGGAGACGAAGCAGTTAAACACAGAGGTAGACCGAAAACGACGATGAGGGCTCACAGCGGCACGTGAGCAAGTGAAAGGTGATGAACTGTCGACTGCCAGTTTGACCATAATCAACACACTGGAATTACCTATCGGAGTTGATTTAAGTGTGAGGAATACGTGTGCTCTCCTTGATGATGATCCCATAACATATACTATTCGGAAATAAGCCCTGTGTCCTGGCATAGTAAATATAGATACAACAAGCTGAGAGCTGCTGTCTTCGATAACAGAAGATAAAAATGTTTCTGCTGTGAAATATTGTAATTTTGATTTCCAATTATACATTTAAAATACTTGGCATGTCTGCATTTTTCATAATAAAAAATCACTTTGCAATAAATATTAAAATTTGCATATTATAAATAAAGGGGTAATGATTTGATTTTATGATTTTACATTTCTAAAAATGACGAAGAAGACACTGTTTTTAACTATCCAACAAAGTACAATCGAAAAAATTACAGTTCTTATAAATTATAAGATTTTTTTGAAAAACAAAATTGTCCTTACGGGTAGGGACTAAAAGTTGCTAAATAAAAATACAAAAAGGTTGGCTTTTTGGACATTTGAATTTTGAAAAAAACGTTAAACCTGCCAATATTTTTGATGGTATATTTTGAATTTGATTTTTCTAGAAAGTTGTAGAAAATTAAATTTTATTTAAAAAAGAGAAGAGTTAATTTTTAAAATTATGGTTTTCTGAATAAAATTATATAATTTTTTAAGAAAATTTTAATTTTAACTACAATAACTTTAAAAATTGAAATAATAATTTAAGATTTTAAAATAATTTTATACTGTTAAAAAATATATACATATTCGAAAATTCCAAATTGAAAAATCGACCCACACTACTGTCCTATATTAGGAATAGCTTGAATTAAAAAAAATGGTCTAAAAAAAAAGAAACCATGATAAAGTAACTTTTATGTTGATATCTATCCTCAGCTCTAAATTTTTATTTAATTTCAATCGACAAAATTAATCTATTTCCTCAATTATGATTAGTTTTTAGCTGCGCAAAGAACTGAAAAATTCGAACTTACGGTCTTAACTATAATCTTATCTGTTTTTTCTTCTTCTTTTCTAATTAAACCACACACTTATTGCTACACATTTATTCCTCAATAATACGAGTTGAAAATCCTTGTCCAATTCCGAGCACCGCGTGTATTTCTTAGCCAAAATCATTTACGACTACACAAAAACCGTTTAATTCACATTTACAAGTTAACCTCAAAATAACAAACCCATAAACATGACCCGTCGTGTTGTGCTTAGATAATTCACAACCATCACAACGTAATAATACACAACGACACACACACACACAGATCTTAAGTGTTCCCAACCGAGACAGAAAATGTGGAGCAATATATACGACAAATAAATAAGCAAACTACATGCGACTCGACTCACTGCATCGCTCACTGGCAGCTCGACATTTTTCATGACATTATTCTTTCTCGCTCCGGTTTTTTATGGTAACGCGTGCGTAATATCTGTCAGATTTATTCTGAATGTCACGTGAGTTATCGTTTCCATAACTGTGTGCAGGATGAATGGTTTTAATATCACATATATATATATAAAAAGTAGTATGGTAAATCGAGCGCCACACGTTTAATTAAGTGTTTAGCGCTTTTTTCCGTGGCGCCTTAGCGTCGAATATTTTAATTTAGAATACAGTATACAGTGTTTTTGCTGTTCTTCTAAAAAAACACACATTCACCGCAGGAAGAAAACTTAATTAAATCTTGCCCAAAATATCCAATATTTTAATCTAAACATGCGCGTTTACATAGATTATGTATGTATTTTTACTTACTCGCTGGTTTTGATAGGCAGTAACCGCTGTGAATTGCGTCTCGGGAAAGATGAACGTACGGAAATGATTACCGCTGCGTCCATCCTCATTATAAGCACTGGAAGTACTTGTGTTGTTGTTGTTATTGTGATTTTTCTGCGGCAGATAAACAATGTGGAAGATCGGCTGGTAGCGATGCATGGAGTTTAAGATAATCTGGTTTGAAGTGAAATTTAAATATTTAATTTAATTGTATGTCTTGTAAGGCAGGCGTCCTTCTGGGTGCCACAGTTTTAGAGAATTATCCTAACTTACATGTCCGTTCTCATCGAGTTGATTATTGGTCAGTTTGAGCTTATCGAATGATATGATTTGCTTCATCCATGTGGCACCTGTTGCCGGTGAGTCGGGGTGGACATGCATACGCGGTGGTGAGATTGGGTCTGCTTTGCCAGCTACTACCCAACTGGAACTGTGAAATGAGTAACGGTAGCGTTTGTCATCTACAGGAACGAATGTCATCATCATCATGTACATGGCATGGGGATCGAGATTACACGTGCGCACCTGGAACGTGGGAAACATACGACGTCCGGTTTTCGTGACAATCATCTCGGTGCCCTGCTCGTGGAACTTGTCCCACAATTGTTTAGTTTCGAGTAGCACGAGACAGTGAGATAGAGCTGGATGGCTGGAGGTGGCCTGAAAAATGAAAAAAAAATTATCCTCTCCAAAAGCAATCAATCGATATAATCGGTGCCGTTGAAATAGCGCAATTGGAAAATCCGCAAAAGTGATTTTTGACAATGCGCGATAAGCCAACGAGAATTAGTGCGTGTTAATTTTGTTCATATTTGGATTATAAGTATATACACCAGTTGTTTTGAGTTTTAAAACCCGTGAACTATGTTCAAATCGCACATTTTGCCATTGCGCAATGTGCATGTGATTAGAAAATGTCGTGCTATTTTCACTCGCACATATTCTAAACGCGCATTTTCCGATTACGGTATTTCTTATAGAGCTGAATCCTATCGCGCAAATTATGCGGACTTGATATAATCCAGTATTCAGTATAAACATAGTAACTCACCTCCTTCTGTTCGCTCCGCTTCGGTGGACTAAGACGTTGATTGTGTGCTACAGATGTGTCCATCTGGACGGCAGAACCACCTTCCGTCTCGGATTCATAGCCACTGATCGGGCTCTTTGTGTCCGACGGTGGACTCTTGGCATTTTGATCAACGTGATCGAGCGGTTTGTACGACAGACGATCCTTACCGGCTGTCTGTAGACATGCTGCACAAATAAAAAAACAAATGCACATTAGACATGGGCTTCAAAATAAATGCGACATGATAAATTAACTGTGTACAATTAAGAAAAGTGTGTGCGTGATAAATCACGTCAGGAGCAGACCGTGTGTGAGTTTATTTGTTTTTTTTTGCGTTCGGAAGGAAAAGCACGGAGCGCAGAAGAATGATAAATGATTGTTTAGGCATATAAAAAGTGGCAGTGCGTAACGTATACAAATTGAAGGAGGAATGTTGATTTTCATTTCTTTTTGTTTTAGTTATAATTTTCAATATTTTTAAGTTAAATTCATAAAGCATTTTTGTTTGTTAGATGATTCTAAATAGGAAGACAGATTTTGATATGTATATATCCCTTTCGGACTAATCCTTCGGCAAACGCAACGCGGCCCAGACGTTACAGCGGCTGAGTCACGAGATCCTACGCCGCTTGAACTTTGTGTTTGCCTATATGAATAACTTATGCATTGCCTCATCAAACAAGGAAGAACACCGACATCACCTGCGAACGGTGTTCGGAAAGCTTAAAGCCAACAAGAATTAAACCGAACCCAGAAATGGTAATGGTTAATTTTTCTAGGAAGTGTTTGCAACGGACACGCAAGCTTTGTTCCTTTCGCTCATTTTCGGCAACAAGAAGAACAGTTCAATGCTCTCCCAAGTTACCCAGCCAGGAACACCGAACAGCCAAACTTTCCCTATGCACAGGCGCATCCGATATTGCTGTTCAAGCCGTTTTACACCATAGCAGCTGTTTAGGTCCTTCTATCTACATTACGTATAATCGAGAATTATATTTCTTGGAATTAAACATTTCATGCTCGAAGTATTCACAGATTGAAATCCCTCGGAAAATCGATCGACCAAGAAATGGTCACTGATCTAACGTTCCTCATGAATATAACTAAATGCAGCTCTCTGATTTTAAAACGATTATAAATTTCCGGCAGTAACCAATTGATCATCTGTGACTGTGTCTTGGATCGAATACGGCCGTTCAAAAGCTACTAAAAATCAATGACTCACAGATTCCTTTGGAAAAACATCAAAAACTGCACATAGTTTCAAAAATCGGATGGTAACGAGGTACTCAGTAAACTTACCTTTGAAATTTATACCCACACCCGATTGTTTTGCATATCTTAATCGTTAGCCCGTTCCCGTTATGCAAGGCTCGCTGCAAGCAAGCCAAAAAATATGGAGCTGACTGAATTGTAATGACATACGAAATTTTGGATGAACTAACTAATGTAATTGTATTTTTGGACGTTTTGTTAATCGGTGGCGCTTGAAGAATACATAATAAATGTAAGGAATGTTTTATACCGTTTAGAATAGTATTCCGTAAAGTAAATTTTGATAAATACAAATTTTTGGAAAATTATTTTGAATATTTAGGTCATAATACTATATATGTGACAAAGGACTTATGCCGAACTCTTAGAAAGTCAATGCTATTTAAAATGCACCAAACCCAAAAAACTTTACAGACTTGAAATCATAATTAGAGTTGTTAAA
The DNA here is from genome assembly GCA_027564075.1 of Bolitophila hybrida. Taxonomy (NCBI): domain Eukaryota; kingdom Metazoa; phylum Arthropoda; class Insecta; order Diptera; family Mycetophilidae; genus Bolitophila; species Bolitophila hybrida. Next base: position 6,124 of record JANSTU010037842.1, on the reverse strand, counting down.
TTTTTATCGGTGATTTTCTCCGAATTTATCAACGGAATTATGCGTTTTATATAAATTATTAAACACAGAATAAACTTTCATTTGTACAATGCAACATAAAAAGGTATTTGAGAAATGAAAGGAGTTGTTAATTCTTAATAACTTCTACTATAACCAAAATCTACCAATAGTTTTTGCATGTGACCCAAAGTCCATATGGCATTGGTTAGTTCTGTCACATCAAGCAGTTTATAGTGCTGCAAAACGCAACTAGCGTTAGCTATAATTTTTGAAATTAATAAGTTCCACAATTTACATTTATGGGATTTTTGTATTTATACTGATTGGATGCTTTAATGCTTTGTAGGACATATGGCCAGACCGATGTATTTTTCGAATAGCATATTTCTGAAAAAGGTTATTGATTTGGAATAACGGAACATTAATGCAATCAATTAACATATACACACGCACCCTGTATAATAGAACAATAAGTGAATGATGGCGTTGATGATTCACGATTCTGAATATAAATAGTAAAATTAGTTATAATCATTATGAAAAAAAATAAATTATTTGTAAGAAAATAAACACAATGCATAAAAAAAGGGTTAACTTTTAACTTATTTTCCTTTATATAATATTAAATATTATTATAATGTATAACCAATCATGTCCCGTTGTTAAATTAGAAATACGATACCGCTAATCCAAAACTTCCCTTTCATAACAAAGGGCCTTTACGAGTAAACCACAGCAATGACTATCTTTATACATATACATATATTATACTAAAATAACCACGGAACGCCTTGAGCTATTTGCATTATAAATAAGAATTCTAACATCTCACCACAAACGACCTCATTATTTCAAATTGTTTCTGCAGACTTGAGAACAATTATTTAAATAATACAATAATATTTTTTAATGTTAAATAACTAATGCATACATTCAATATCATAGATTATTTGTTCATTTAGTACTGAAACCCTTCGCACAATGTTTACGGGCGCTGACTGTTGATAACGCAAAAGTTTTCTCCGAACTTTCCAAGCGAATGTGACTAGCTCTCACACGGGAGAGCCAACACAACGCGAACATGCGCGTTAACAACGTATTCCGTGGGCAAACGCACGAAAACGAAAACCAAAAGAAAATACGCAAAACTCTAGTTGTTGAGTTTGAATGCGCCAGCAACATAAACGGCAGAAAATAAATGTCGTTCTTCGAGTCAGTTGGACGCGCGCGCTGGTTTGAAAATTGTTTGTTTTTCTCGGTTTTATCTAGTGAATTGCGAGTGTGTGTTTCAGCATTTAGAAAAATCTGTAAATTCTCTGCGAATGGTACATTTTTCCTATTCGTTTGAATTCAAATAGATGTATATATATAATATATATATATAAGTTTTTATTAGAACAAGCTTTGCAGTAAGCTAGGCGAGCTTTCAATGAACATGTAAGTTTTGCATATTGATTATATATCACAGATATTGTATGAATATAATTTAAAATGTTTTATTTTTATATTTAGTATAACTGATATAATTTAATATTTTCAATATTAAAAAAAATACGAAAGTGCACTGAAAACGATGAAAATCTAGTTGTGATTAATTCTCTAAAAATAAAATGCGTTTTTTTTGTTTAATTATGGGTGAATATTTATTTTCTTAGTAATAATATTATATATCAATATGTTTTAGTAAAAAACAAAAAATTATGTTTTTTGGCACTCAAATATTTTTGTTTGCATTCATTATATTATACCTTAATAATATATTTAAATATATTCTTTTTGCATTGTAAATAATATTTATGTCGTTTAGTAGCAAATCTAGCTTAGTTTGATTTGTGTTATTTTAAAATAAAAATAACTCATAAAATAAAAACTAAATACATATATGATAACTTATACGTTTAATATTTTGATAATTGGCGTGAAATATTTTAAAAGCTAATTTACCAACTTCCCGTTTCATCTAAACGACACATTTCTAATGACATAAATTATATTAATTTACTCGAATATATGGATTTACCGCAAAAATCGAAACAATTCGACAACGAGCACACAAATGACTTTAAAATTATTTTGTTTGTACGAGTATATGTACATATTGTGTATGTATGCAGATAAAAACATTGAACATTGTACAACCATCAAACTGAGATCTGCCACATTTTGGATGTATGCTCTGTTTGATTGTTGTGGCCTGTCATCGGTTCGACCGTTGAACAAGCTAAAACCGCTGTCCAGCGGTTATGCGTATACCGTATAATATATTTGCGGGCAAAAGTTATGTGGTCATGCCTAGCTTTGTGGAATATTAAAATAGAACGCATTTGTACCATGTATATCCGTTTATCTTACTACAAAGGATTCTGAAGATGATTTCTTTGTTATACTGTATAATAAAAAAATGATAAACTAATAAGTCATTATAACAGACACAATAATAATTAAATTATTTAAGTTTACATAAACAAAATTAATATCTGCAATCTGCATGTGTTTTGCTATCATGTTGTTATACAGACTTGAATTCACAACACATACGACTGAGCTGACGTCACTGCGACTTAACTACGATAACTATGCTTAAGCTGTGTTCGTACTTGTGAATATTCTGTCTATGCTCAAACCTTTTTGGATATGCAAGTCTCAGACTGGACTGAAACATATTTATAACCGATCCTGTAAATTTAAAATACTTTTGAGGTATTTTATTACATTTAAAATATATATAATATTCAAATTAAGAATAGAAGTAATTTGTATTTTGAAACTAAAATACTTTGAAAGTATTTAGACAATGTCTGATAGTAGGAAAAACAATAATAAGGACGCCTTAAAGTGGGGATATTTAGTGGTAGAGCTCCAATAGGAATAGCACAGCACAAACAGCACATTAGCATGACTTGACCACTTGTGTGAACCCGTAATGGTCAATGAATCCGGTGTGGCTTGGGAAATATGCTCAAAATGATGGTTTTTAATTCGCGTGCACAAAATGCACATAATTCAATTTTGGAATGTACTTAATTAATTCAGTGAGAGATAAGTATCGTGTGCCAATTTATATTGCACACATTTTATATGTCCGAGGTAGCTATTTCTTATAAAATAAAATAAAGTCCAAATGGACTTTGGGGCGATCGAATCCAGATATTGAAAAACTCATAACAAAATAATTTAATTTAATTTTTTAATTTTTTCTCAACAATGTGTTTTTGCTCAAAATGTAAACAACGAAGCTAATGGCTTCACTAATTTGCACTGACTCGACTGTAACAACTTTGCAGGGCAAATGCTCATATTTTTGAGATATCTCTATGAACCGAGATCTATCTTGCTATTTATATTCGGAATTGTGAATCATCAACGTCAGCATATACTTATTGTTCTATAGCACCCTGTATGTGTATATTTTAATTGATGACATTAATGTTCCGTTATTCCAAATCAATAAACTTTTTTCAGAAATAGGGTATTAATAGCAAGAGGAACCTACTGATTCAAAGTGCTAATAAATAATAAATAAATAATATTTTTAAAGATAACATATATGTATATATATTATTTTTAAATTTCAAATATTTTATTTTAGTAATATCGCACATATTTAAAATATATCTGCAAATCATACATATCATACAATACCCTGTATATTAAAAATCGAAATGGAGGGTATGCGTTGTTTAGTGAATCGAGGATTCGCACTAACAATTTGAATATCATATTTTAAATACCGGTTATCCTATTGTACAGGTTAGGAAGATTTCAGAACTGAAGAATATCCGTGAGTTCATGGACTTAAATCCGACAAGCAACAATGACAAAAATTATCACATGGACTGAGAATAAAAATCGAGAAATGAAAAATATTTAAAATAACTTTGTTTTAAAAAAGATGAATACAATTTAACAACGCTTAAGAGACAAAATGGTTATTTTTGTGTATTTGTATACATAGTGGAGGGAGTGAGTTTTTTTCACTTTTTAACTTTAAACAGTCCATGTCTGTACCTTGATTCGAACTCACGGTGACTGGGTTGAGAAACAGTAACCTACTATATCACTTAAAACAAACCTGATGGTTATTTATAATAATTTTACACTTTTAGCATCTCCGACGAGGGCAGACTGATTTATTTTTTTACCCACGTGTACCCACTCGGCTATGGCTATGGTTATGTAAACTAATTAAACTACTTACATCACATATATTATTTTCAGACTAATGCGGCATTATTACATGACACTTTTAAACTATTTGCTAGTGCAATTGGATATGTACAAACTCATACTGAGCTCAACACAGTCCCACTGAAATGTAATATACCAAATAACAAATGGGAACATGGGGCCGAAATTATAAAAGCTGTTGATCAAGTAAGTTATTGTTAATACAGAGTTTTCCGATAAGTAAATACATAGCCTCACCGCCAGATAGTTTTGTTTTAAACGCCTGTTGAAGCGGGCTAGTCAGCGGATTTTATAAAAATAGGAAAAACAGCAATATCGGTCTGCGATATGATTCTTGTTTTTATTATGACATTAAAACTAATAAAACCAATAAATAAATATTATATTAATAATAAATTAATAAATGCTAATTACTTATCGGACCACCCTCGTATAATATATATAGAAAAAATATATAATAAATAATGTTCATAAAAATAAATAATAAATAATTTATATTACAATATATTTTAACTTTTGTAGCAATCACAAGACGGAATGTCTGGTAAAGTCTTAATGAATGAAAGTGGACAAAGGTCAAATTTTTACATGGAAATTATGGAATTATCACAAGAAGGTTTTAAAAAAATTGCATACTGGGACATAATTAAAGGAATTCAAGCAACAAGAGGATTTGATGAAGTGTACTCACAAATATCACAAACGCTTCACAATAAAACTGTCATTGTTGCATCAAGAATTGGAATGCCATTTTTAGGCTTAAGGTATGTACACAATGCTATCAATGTATTTTTTTTAAATATATATTGTTTAACTTGCATAATTTGACAATTTTGACCTTTGTATAAAGATTGGTTGTATGCCATTTTTATAATACTGGCGATTATAAGATTGTGAACTTATTCAAATTCGTTCGTGTAATTTTCGAATTTGCACTTCAATTATTATTTATATATTTATATTCTTTTATATAGATTGGAAAATCGACGTTTAATAGCTGGTAACGGGAAGAGCTCGATTCCAAAGATCATTTTTCGATTAATAGTTAAAGAAGTTAAAGTTAAAGAAAGTTTGCCGACGATTAATTGAAATTATGTAAAAAAATTCTTTCTCTCTTAAAAAAAAAATTTCAAACAATAAGTTTTTTAAATAAACATTAATTAAACATTTATATATATATATAAAAAATGTCAATTCAACATCACCCGTGTGACGTAGACATTCAGATAAAATAGTAAGAAACCCATCTGATAATAAAAAAGATAAAAAAAACATATCACCTGTTGTACTTTTTTTTTTAAATCATAGGTATATAAATACCTTTCAGTTACCTCAGCTCCCCCACACCTCAATTTTACAGTTTTCTTTTTAAACTCTGATGACCTGTCACCCCTAAGGGTTTCAATAGCGCCGAATATAGTGAACTGTTTTTTCGATTTTTCGCTTTCCTGTAGATTTGCCAAATATAGTAAAAAGAAAATAATATAAAAATTAGAAATTCATGTGATCATCATCCAAAAAAATAAAAAATAGTAAAGTAATAAAAACTGTATGAAGAAAAGAAAAAAACAATAATTTTCATAAAAATAGAATATAGTGGAAGTGTACCCTATGACCAACACCCTTTTAACTAGAACTAAAACCTTACTAAAAAAACAACTATAATAATTTACTAGTAATAAATAGTTGATATTGAAAATGTAATAAGTAAACAAAGTTACAGTATTCACGAGATATGAATAGGAAAGTACCTTCCTTATGACTTCCGTCCACTAAAAGGACATTAATACAGGTGGGATGATGCCGTCTTCATACATACGTCATCGTTTACTCAACAAACTTTGTGTAAAGTCGGCCCCATCACGCCTTCTGTGTTTTGGCAACTTTTAATTTGCTTGGAAATATCGATTCAAACCTTATTCAATGACGGATATAT
>JANSTU010037831.1:0-11247 GCA_027564075.1 Bolitophila hybrida | reverse complement strand
TATAGCACATATGGCACCTAAATTATAAACAGGTTTTTAGCCTATACTGCAAATATATACAATAATAATATATATTAATTAGCCAAAAATCTACAAAAGCTTCAACTTCTCTAGTGATATTTATAAGCAATAAACAATAACATTAGTATTATTTTGGCTTTTGTTTGCATACATGCATATTGTAAAGTTTTCTAACTTTAAGTAGTATTTTAATTTGTTTATATTAATTTGACAATCCTTATTATATTGTTTACTATCTATATTCGAAATATGTACCTACTAATAAAATTATATTTTATTTTATGATATCAGGCTCTGTAATATTGTATCGTCTTGGAAACCACGTTGACATCAGTCGAGGTCCAATGGTATCGTCCACATCTCATCTAGGCCGTTGCACAATTTCCTCGGTGCATACGGTGGGCGACGAGAGTAACGGTGCTCTGTACCGTGTGCAAGGCATTGCATTACCGGTAGGATTCATTGTGAACCATTTCGCTTATGGTATTCTCGAAGAACGCTCTAAGAAGCCGGTAAGTTTGTATACGCTTAAAAAATACTATAATTTCTAATCTATTTGTATTTTTTAGAATCCTGCGCGACTCCCAAACGAACGATTTGAAGAAAACACATCCGAAAGTATGATTGCTTAAATGTGATTTTTTATTGTAAAATGTAAACGATTCATTATTAAATTATAATTATTATAGTTGAAAAAATATGCTCTAAATTGGTTCGTTTTTTAGCTTTAGCTTCTACTATAAACAAGTAAGATTAATCATATAATCTATATTTGCATTTTCTCCTCTAATCTGTCTGAATGATAATCTCTTGAACTTTCGCGAATTTGTGTCTTATGTTTTGATTTTACAATAATGTTTATTTGTTGTACTACTAATATTTTGCACAACCATGATCGCATAAATAAATAATATTATTAAAAAATATGTCTTCCTTAAAATTCAGGCCATATTTTTGTTATATCGACAAAAGAATCGTTATGTAAATGAAAACAATGACATGTTCACGAAATCCCAAAATATTATACCTGTATCGCTTTGTACATGCTTTATAGGCAGACAAACACCTAGATATTTCAAATTCAGGTAGTTTCAAAAAAGAATTAAAAACTATTATTTTTTGTATGTAATAAAAAATATTACCCGAATATTCCTAATAACAATGCATCAATGAGTTTATATGCATCGTTAAATATATGTATGCAGTTGGTCTTGGTTTTACCTGTATCGGCACAAATATAATATTTATATATTTTCGTATAACATATACACTATATATAGTATGCAATATAAACATATTTTTACATTGTACAATCGTTCTCTACATAATATATACTATATAGGATGTTTGTTATGTATAGTATATTAAGAAATTGGATTACAAATGGAATGGAGTATAATGTGAACAAATTGCATGTTTCAAGTCTGATGGAAGCGCGCAGTTTTTCATTGCTTCTTTGTGGTCGACCGAGTGCGGACCACGTACTATACATAGTGTTATCTACAGTTTAGAGTTGAATTTATTGGACTTATAACAAGGAATTTAGTGCGACAGCAGATTGTGGAGTACACACATCCAGGATGAGATTTTTAGCCGCCGTAGTGCTTAGCGTTGTGCTTATTGGTGGTAAGACAATGTTTAATATGTGTTGGCAATTAGTCTACATTAATAAATTTAAGTGCAATAATTTACTAGAATTTAACTGATGCTTTAATTTTTGGTACAGTGTACATCAGTACTAATATTATATTTTATTAAATTAATCTATTGAAAAATATATGACTTATTTAATTATAGAAATTGCAATCTTTTATTATATCTTTTCATCATAATATTATTTATTACACAACATTTTGAATTTGTATTAAGGCGGTTGATTAAATATTTAAAATTGGAGACTATGATTAAATAGTATAGTTGGTGTACATTATGTATGATTATTATTATTATTACTGTGATATTTTTTTTTAAAGAACATATGTAGGAATTTTACTACAGTATTTTTTATTTTGATTAAGTTTATTTTTATCACATAAGACAATTTTTAATAGGTCAAAATCGTGTTGCATTGGCGTTTTTAAATCATCTATGGTGGTTTTACATGAATCATCTGTCATCTGCATAAAGCTGTAAAATTCCGATAATATTTGGTCGTCAAAGATGTATAAATCTATGTTATTTATATCGAAACAATACTTCTGTTTGTTAAAAAAAGATTTAATGGGCAATTTTCTTCACTATAACAATTTAATGTATGGTTTTAAAATTGTTTTAAATGAATTGAATGTAATAAAAATACATTTGCTCATGAATTATGGTTGTTTTAGCAAAAAAAGGCGGCATGCAATAAACCCCTTAAAATTTGATACAAACGAATTTACAACATGTGACATTTATTTTTACGATTTCAACGGATTTTTTTAACATACAAAATAAATCGGTCGGTTAATTTCATGCAATAGACTTTCATCCCGCGGACAGTCATTTAAAAAAATTAACTTTCATATACCACGGTCAAAATTTAAAAATGTATATCTATTCATTTGTTTAATGGTTGTATTATATAAAACAAATCACAAATATTTTACATCATAAACCTATTAAGCTAAATAATAATAATATTTGTAGAATATTGTAAACATATATTTTTTCAAACTATTAGAATTAGAAAAAAAAATCAAATCAAAATTCAAATCATAAAAAATATAAATTTCAAAAATGAACTTTTTGTATTATAATAATGTAAATATGAATATTTTAAAATAAATTAGAGATAATTTTGAATGTTTTTTTAGTTGAATAAGATTTTTTTTTGCTGTGTATATAATTAATGTTTATTTTTTAAATTCAGACAGTATTCGTAGTTTTTTTCTGGTTTTCTGGCCTTTAAAGATAGGTCGTTGGACTTTTTATGAACGTGCTCCATTAACCTAGCTACCAAACTCAAATGTATTTTCAATTTCAGTATTTAATTATGATTTTATGTGTGAAAGTTTGCACAATTAACTTTTCCATCAACCATAGCAACCGAGCGTGAGCTTATAGAAAATGGGAAGAGTTTTTCCTTCAATAATAATTGATGTCGGCACTAACTTTTCAACTCTTCTTTCAAACTCTTGACTAGGTGTTTTTAATTGCATTTAACATTTAACTACCTGTTAAAAATAATAAAATAAATATCGCCAAAAAAAACCGTTGACATCATTTTGGGCACGAATCCGAGATCAACTTGCCGATTCGTTAAAATCGTTTTAGGTGAACTAGTAATTAATACATTTCACAGAGATCTAAACATATTTTTATAATTTATAATTATTTGCTCTCTAAAAATATAATATATATATATATATATATATTTACAAATAACCGCTATAATTATTATTTACAGTAAATGGAACAAAACCTCCGAAATGGGACACCGTGTACACGGTCAAGGGAACACTTTATATCCCGTATGCTGAAATTGCTGAACCCTTTTATGCCTGGTACGATGCAACAGCTGGAAGATCTCGCATTGACTACTACGGAGGAATGGTTAAAACGTATCAGCTAAGTCACGAAGGTGATTTTGGGTCATCGCTTAAGGTTGCACCGGTGACCACTAATGATTATCAGAATAAGGAAACATGCCTACAGGTCAATGGCACCACAGATTATAGTATTGAGCCACAGTCTATCTTGCCAAACGTTTCCGACTTCCAACTGGCTGGTACTGAGGAAATGCTAGGCCAGAGATGCGATAAATTTACATACGAGGAGCTAATTGGACAAAAGAAAAACTCGTACACCTTATGGGTGCGCTACAAGAAATCTCCCAAATATCCGTCATCAAGAATGCCAATTCCTGTACGTTACGAAATGAACGGATTCAATACTTTGCTGGGCTCACATTATGATCATTATTATTTAGATTATGACTATTACAGCCATGAAGATATTCCAAGTGAAGTTTTTGAAGTCAATCCAGGCAAATAATAATAATAAAATATACAAAATTCTATTTATAAAGTATATTTTTTATTTAGATGAACCCTGTGTTGGCTTTCCCGGACCTGGAAACGCCCATTATGCTTCATTCAATCCAATGAAAGAATTTATGCGTCCACATGATTCGTCACATGTCGATATGGAGTTTAGTCGTTTCATTGGTAAGCACGGTCGTAAATATAACACCGCCATTGAACACGCCCACCGTCAGAGGATTTTTATGCAAAACTTAAGATTTATTCACTCTAAGAATCGTGCTCAGCTTGGCTATAGCTTGGCTGTAAATCACTTGGCTGACAAAACTGACGATGAAATTAAGACTCTAAATGGATTCCGTTCATCTGGTATTTACAATGGTAAGACTTTCCCAAATATATATAAATTCAATAATAGATAATAAAAAAAGTATTTTATAATATGTTTTAGGTGGAAAAGCATTCCATTACAATGCTAATGAAACAGCTGATCTTCCAGATCAACATGATTGGCGTTTGTTTGGAGCTGTTACTCCAGTTAAAGATCAATCTGTTTGCGGATCGTGTTGGTCTTTTGGTACAATTGGAGCAATTGAAGGGGCTTTTTTCCTTAAAAATGGCGGTAATCTAGTTCGTCTATCACAGCAGGCCTTGGTCGACTGCTCCTGGGGATATGGCAACAACGGCTGTGATGGTGGGGAAGATTTCCGCGCGTACGAGTGGATGATGAAGCTCGGTGGTGTGCCAACCGAAGAAGAATATGGTGGCTACTTGGGCCAAGATGGATACTGTCATGTGAACAATGTTTCGCTGGTAGCTCCAATTAATGGCTGGGTTAATGTTACTTCTGGCGATGCAAATGCATTAAAAATAGCAATGCTGAAGAATGGGCCTATTTCTGTGGCCATTGATGCTTCTCACAAAACATTTAGTTTTTACTCGCATGGCGTTTACTACGAGCCTAAATGGTAATACGATACTAAATAATGATTAAGATCAATTAATTGCTAACTCTATATTTCTATTATAATAGTGGCAATAAAATCGACGAACTAGACCATGCTGTTCTCGCTGTAGGATACGGAACCATTAATGGAGAGTCCTACTGGCTGGTGAAGAATTCCTGGTCGAATTACTGGGGAAACGATGGATACGTACTTATGTCGGCTCGGGACAATAACTGCGGAGTTATGACTACACCTACATTCGTTACCATGTAAACAAAACTCTTATAATTGTTTTTTTGATAAATATACATACATAACAATTTATAAATTTATATTTAATAATTATTTGTTCATTTTTTTGTGCTCCAAAGAATTTAATTATTACATAAGCCTATGGACCAAAATTCAGGCAATATCTATATTTTCACTCCAAGCAAAATATAGAAATATTTAAAAAGGCGGAGATATCACAACAACAAACAACAACAAATATATCTGGCTATTTATTTCCTCTCTCCTTACTAATTAGAAGCTCGCCTTGTCCATTTCCTAAAGCAAACTGCGACGGATTTCCAACCAGTTGACCTCACTACCCCTATACTCGTGGGATTCATTATGGACATGAATATCACATATACGGTAATTTATTAAAGATCGATTACAACACCGCGGCTGACTGCAGAAACTAAAATCCTTTTTGCAATTCCTTTTTTTGCAACAGGTATAATAAGAATTGTTGTGTTCAGTATATTCTGCTTAAAAAATATTGTTTAAATTTGCATAGGTTCCTACCAGAAGTATCCATTACCACCAGAAGAACACGATTATTATAATAATAATGTAACCAATGAATCGAGTGGCTCACTAAACAAATGCACAAATACAATTAAAGAATAACACTAAAATAAACTTAACAGCATTTAATACACATAACTTTGCACAACTTTGCTATACATATATCCTAACTGAAAAGACACTCCACGGACAAAATTACACTTAACACTACCCTGACGATTGGGCGTCCACGGCAATAATCTCTTCTAGATATCTGGCGGCCAGGTCGTTGATAGCTCCAACAGCACAGCAATCCACAAAGTAAACTAGTACTCAGTTGGCCACGCGGTCTGTTAACGGTATTGAACTTACCGTTACCAGCGGCATTACGGCAGCGTATGGCAACGACGACGGCTTCTCATGGCCGCACCGATTTGTCCACCAGCAGCTTGGATCTCTCGGGTGGTTACTCCCCACACACACTTCGCTGGCACTCCTCTTCAAGCAACTTAAAAATTGAAAGTACCTTTTTATTTAATTGCGCAACGCAACCCGGTTCTTATCCTTTCATCTTGAGGGCCGGTGACGAAGTGGGAAGTGGCCGAGTCACCGCTGCTCGTCTTTTTTAATTGAATAGAACCGAATGGCTGCCTCCTTTAACTTCTGTGAAAGTATAACATAAAATGGGCTAAACGTCCCGACGATATCTTGTAGTATCTCATCTTAGAGAGACCGAAGATAAATAAAACTGTGCTTCTGGATGCCCAGGATGGGGAAACACCCACAACACTATGAACGGCTTTCATGCCTTATATCTTTCTACAAAGATCAATATCTCTACTTAAAGAGAAAAATGACTTTTCACAACATCTCTACTTAAAGAGAAAAACAAACATATTGGGCGATTTTTCTCTATTTAAAGAGAAGACAAAATACAGTATAAACTGCAACTTAACCCTGAACAATAAACAAATAACAAAACAATTATAACCTAGAACGAAGCCATGGTCATAAATGGATCTACATTGACGTGATTCAAGTATTTGATTGTGTTTGTTATTTAAACAAACATAACAACCATAGCTCAAATACAACTCAAATATACAATATAAAGAACTACTAAAATATGGACAACAAATAAATGTATTGTAAAACGATACAAATTTAAAGAGAACAACCTAAGGAGGATCTGGTACATCATCATCTTCGCCCTTGTTTTCTTTAAGTACTCCACTACTGAAAATACCTAAACTCTTGCCTTCTACGTTAGCGAGCTCGTAGCTATTTGAACCAACCTTTCGAACTATTCGACACTTTAAGTATTTTGGACAGTTTCGCCGAAATCCCTTTTATCGCATCGAACAACTTAAATGTTTTTCTCATCACGAAATCACCAACCCTATACTGTATGGGGCGACTTCGGAGATTGTATCGTTTCCGACAACGTTCATACGACTTTTTAAGATTCTCGGCAACCATTTTGCGAATACTAACCAAGTGTTCGGGATCAACTACAGTATATTCATCAATGTTTGTTTGATAGATTTCACCCGAAAGGATCATCAACTGCCCAAACACTACAAAATGTGGAGAGAAACCAGTACTATTGTGTACGGATGAGTTCATAGCAGTAGCTATTTCAGCCAAGTGGACATCCCATGAACGATGATCTTTGACGCCTTTGATATACGCACGGATCGAAGTCTCCACCGTTTTGTTAGCCGCTTCGGTGGCATTGGCCTGCGGGTGGTAGCAAGCTGTTAGCCAAGGAGTCACTCGGTACTTCAACAGAAACTGTTTGAACTCGTTCGACGTAAACTGACGGCCATTGTCGCTTATAAAAAATTCTGAAACCGAAAAGTCAGAAATATTCTGCTTTCCAGAAATTTAATGACAGTCTTTGACGTAGCGTTACGCAACGGGTACATGGGAAGAGTTTGTAGAATGATTTTACGTTATTTTCTGATATCGACGCGAGAGTGCAACGAAATAATGAGTCTTCCGCGGAATACATATTACATATGAAATCTTTGTTCCGACTAATTGCATTTCCATTATCTGCAAAACATAAGCTCCATATCGTCCAGAAAAATGTACTTCCGCGGTATGCTTTAGCAGTTGCGCCATTGGGTATTAGAACGTTGAGAGAGTTATCGGAGGTGTGTCGAAGGATCGATAGTACTGCAGGGAATCGCCCGGCATTTAACAACTTGCCGTTTCGACAATATTATAATGCACACGCGATAATGCGCGCAATGTAGACATTGTGGACTACTAACCCTGAGATTCCAAGTTCCTCGTCTTAATCCTCGTAGAGACAGGCGCGTGAACCAACCGCATCCAAACCCACCACATCCAAACCCACCACTTCACCCTGGTGGTAGTAATCACAACCCATTTACTAGGCAAAACGAAAACGGAGTCCCGGTCGGTCAGTCGAAGTTTGCGAGTCACCGCTGCTTCTTCTTCCACCTCCATTTTGACCTCTACCTCGTGTGCAGTGACCAAACGCTACGTAAGTGTCGCCATCTCTTGTATATTTTACATATTAATTATTAAATATTTAAAAATATTTAAAAAAAATAGTTATATAATACTCGAAGTATTTCTCCGGATATTTTGTATCTTCATCGTCCGATAACTGTGCAGATGCTGATGCAACTGGCTGTGCCAATGTGGATGGTTGAAGCTGTGCTGATGCTGACGATGGGTCCCGAAATGCTCAGCACTCATCACCGAGAGCTTCTAAGCTGACATCTATTAATTTAAACATTATAAAATTAAAACAATTAAACTGGAATTTTAACTTTAACTTGTATATACCTATAGTTACAAAAATAAAATAAAATAAAATCGTACCTTTTATCTATTTGTGTATGTATGCAAGTACCAATTACTCAGTGTTGCGGTAACACAAAAGGTATATGGCTGTTCCGGAAATCACAGTTCGGCGCCCACTCTTCGGCGATGTTGTTGTTTACTATATGTGTGTGCTTTGTGTTTTATTTTGAGTATTTTTTTGTTTTTATTTTTATATTTTTTGTTTTAAATGAATGCGCGCCAAAGTGTGGGCGCCGTGTGTGCGCTCCGAAATATTGGCAGCCGCCAGTTGCGGTTATCTTTTACGATTTTTTGGCGGTCGCAAAACACACAATTCGGCTGCAGAACAAATATTTGAAAATATCAACATTGATATTGTGGGTCCTTTACTAATTTCTAAAGATAACAGGTATTGTTTGACTATTATAGATAGATTTAGTCGATGGCTTGAAGCTATACCAATGCCGGACATATCTGCCAATACTGTCGCATGCAATCTCATATCCGGTTGGATTTCTCGCTTTGATTTTCGAATCAACTGTATTTCGCGAGCTTTCACATACCTTTCCCTAAAAAACATTTCTGGAAAAAATGCTGAATGAATGAATGAATGAATGACAATTTTTCGGCATTTATGAGCAATTTTAACAGAAATGTGTGTTAAGTGTCACCCATCTGAAGACAACGCCTTATCATCCACAGGATTATGGTATTAATGAGCGTTTTCATCGTACTCTGAAAGCTTCCATTGAGTCCATCATGTGTCATCAAATTTCAATTGGACGTTAAAAAACATATATTGAAAAAGAAATTGCCCAACACAATAAATCAGAAACATTCAGCACATTTTCAACATCAAAAACAATAAATAATCCAACTAAACCGATCATTAAATAAAATACCAGACTCGATTTTACTATTCCTCCGATCATTATCACCAAAGCAGGAAGAATCGTAAAATACGTTGTCTGTTTTCACTCGGATGGAAATATTGTGGATAGTGTGACATAATTTTAAATTTACTATACACATTTTTAGAACATATTAGTTTATTGTAGTCCTTTATAAAAACACTATATAATATCAATTTGAAATCATCAAATGATTATTGTAACTAGGTTAAGTTTAGAATAAGTTTAGTTTAAGTTTAGTTTTTTCTTTCTAACCACTGCAAAAAGGTTTTTCAATGATTACACCATTGTTTTCCTTTTATAAATACATATACACTATACACACCAATTGTACTCACTCGTTGCATTATCATCAACACCAAATAAGGTATATAATAATCTATACCTGTATTGTACATTTTATTGAATAAACCCAAATTTTGAATCTTTTGAATCTTGAAAATATTCATACTAAATAAATATCTTGAACTGTTAAATATTATTCCCTATATATAATTTGGTTACAATTTAAAATCTCCGACGACGACAAAAGCTGAATCATTTCAGGTGTGCGTGAGATAGGGTCTTAATTTGATGAGTCATAATATAATAAGACCTTGTTAAAAAATAAACAAAAAGTCAATTATTAAAGGTAAACAAATACAAAAACAACAATGAATTTAAAAAAAAATATATATTTGGTGTCGGTAAGTTGGATAATTTTATATTTGTTTCTACTACTCGCCAAACAAGTCCAGAGTATAATATATAATATATTATTTAATGCGATCCTTTTCTTGATATATATACCATAAAAAGAAAAGTTTAATTTGAAATAATGTCGACTGAATATACAACATACGTCATTATTCATGGGTGACGAACCTAAGCGTTATAGAGTGTTGTATACTTATATGTATATCTAACTGTATAAGTTATTATATATGTATACTTCGTACTGCAGTATTCACCTAAGCACAAAGAATGGCTAAATAAAAAAAAATAATATGCTAATAATATTAAAAGAATAAAAAACTGATATATTGCCAGTTCAGTTACAGTTATTTTACATTTACATTAAATCGTCAAGTGACACATTTCGGCGTAATGCTTGACCAAAATGATATATAATTCTTTTAAATATTTTAAATACCTCCTATTGTCATTGACTACACCCATTTATAATACGTACATACTTATTTTAGTTTCATTTACAATTATTTAAGAGAGATTAAAACAATAATATATGCATACTTCAAACATGCGTGCACCTATATACATTTATATAAGGGGGAAATGATTTTCCTCTTCTCCGCATTGTAATATCTATCTTGTGGGAGTCATTGTCGATTTGGTGGTGGTGCGGAGTGGGTAAAATTGCGTTATTTATGGAGCGCGGAAACTTTTTGTGTATACATATGAAAAGTAATCTACGCCATAATTATAGTTTTTCATATTTGGGAAAATATTAAAAGGTAAGTGTGATTGAAAATAAGTGTATAAAGCTGGCATATGCAGTTACGAATGCATTCGCTTTAAAGTTTCGCGCTATGGTGATTCAATCGGAAAATTGTGCGTCGTGAAAAGCGAAAGTATACCGCGTTAATATAGAAACTAAAAGGAGTGGATGTTTTTGCTTTGTTTTGTACCGCGAGTTAAAATGGCTGGGCGTCGACGTATTCGGTCCCTTAGCTTACACATATTACTATATTCCTAGCAAGGGGAAAATTTGTTTTTATTTGTCAATAGTCTATTTGGTCAGGATTTGTTTAATATTGCACGGAGAGCGCAGAAAAACCATTGCATCCAGTATGCTAAGGCGCGACAGTATAT
>JANSTU010037820.1:0-11247 GCA_027564075.1 Bolitophila hybrida | reverse complement strand
TGAATAATAAAAATGAATTTTGACAAAAAAATGTGTTTTTCATTGAAACGATACGAACTTTTCAGCCGACCTGTTAATATCGACAAACATCAGCTACTGGTCATTAGTATCTTAAGAAAATCTAAGAACATGAACCTGAAAAATTAAGTAAGAATATGTGAACTGGTAATGAACGCATATTTATGAACACACATCTATCTCGCGTTCATTATACTCACACGCAATATCTTGCATTTTAAATACAAAAAATGCAAAACTAAATATTTGTAACTCTCTACGTAGTATGAGAAATGCTTTTAAGCAACATAGTTTTCAGAACTAAAAATGATATCTGGATTTGGATCATATACATGTGTTATGAATTAGAATTATAATTACAGATAATAATTTATACATTCTGCCAATCGTATTATTCGGCCAATCATATAATATGTGAACTATTTTTGTTATCAGATACGATCATCCTTTGAACACACTTCGGTCAAAGAGCACACCCTACGAAAATAGCATATGCTTTAATCGATGTCATCGTCAGCACATAAAGAAATGTCCTAACGCCTTCAATGTGTGTCATTAGGATTATATCAATAGCTCGCTATGACAAGACGTAATCAGATACGGCATGAGTGTCTACGAGAAAAAGTAAAGTTACTTTAAGAAAACTACACTATATGTCTATATAATACATTGTGTTAACGGGAAATGGCAATACGCGTTCTCTATACAAGTGAAGCTTTATCGAGGGTGTTAAATAGACTCATTCAATATGTGAGCGTATGTGCGTATATTGGTATATTACGTAATAAAGACTTGGGAAAACTTATTTTATTTGTTTACAGGTTGTCTGATGTCAGGATGTCATGATGTCAGATTGCTGACCTTGATCCTAAGTCAATTTGGGGTTGTTTCACATGTGAAATTGTATTAATTGTTCTCATACAAAAAACTGTATTTTAAAAAGTAATTAATTTCTTCAGAAATGAGAAAAAAATCTGCTATTTTTGGCCCATGAAATCTTTTTCCCCCTTCAATAACATACATATAACCGATAAAGCCACCAGTCCAAAGACCATACCAGACCGTCAATTTGTGTTGATAGAGATATGATTAGAGGACCTATTGTGGATTCTCTATGCTCTCTATTGCAAGTGTTCTTGATACGTGAATCTATTCATAGTTAAATGGCAAAGCTTACTTAGATTTCACATACGTTCTTGTCCCAAAAAAGCTCTCAATTTAGTGGGTACTATGTTAGTTATTTGAATTTTGGAGTTATAGAAAAAAATTGACAACAAAAAATTCCCAATTGAGATCTTGGGAAGAGATATCTTAAATAAATAAGATCGGTTATTAAACAATTCAATTTGCGTTCTTTTAATAATTTTCTTTTAAGAAAATGCAATAAAAACATTGAAAAATGTATTTTTTTATTTAAAGTTGAAAGTCAAATAATGAGTTATTGAGAACCATTTAAAATAGCGATGCCAAACGTGACAGTTACACAATCACAGTAAAATTAAATGATATTGTGTTAGTCATACTGTATAAAAATAGAATATATTTTGAGACAAAAAATATAGGTTTGCATACATAGTTGTTATTGCTACACATGATTTTTCAAATAAAAGTCAAATAATTGTTCGAAATTAATCTTTTTTTGTACTGCAATATGTTTTACGTTGAACCATACATAGAAAATACTTTTAAAATTTCATTATGAAGAACTGGATATTTATTTTTTCATCTGATAAAAAAATTCTAATCCGGAAACATTTAATAACTTTAATGAAGTGTCACAATGCAAACCATTTCTAATTGGAATTTAAGCATTTGATTAATAATTTTACATGTTGTTGGAGTAAAATACAATTCTTTAAACTAAGAATCGTTTCGAAGTCCATAAAGATCACGTTAAATTGATTATTTAAAAACAATCAATGAACTTTTTTTGCAGCATAAACATTGCGGATGTCCTCTTTGTTCATAAGCAAAATAATTCCTTTTCAAATATTTTTTCAGCCGAGCGTTTAATTGTACTGCACATATTATTTTGTTTATCTAAACTGTGTATTAATTTTTAAATAAGACAGAAGTTTTTGGCGAAAATTTATGTTCGTAAAACTCACATATACATTATTCATGGTTATTGTATTACTAACCCTAGCCATAGTGGGTTAACGCGTTGTCCTGGCATATGGGAAGTCGCCGGTTCAATGCCGGCCGGCAGACCGAAGTGTTTTTCAAATGTAGCACTTTACATCAGTATGGAAATGTTTCAAATATTTTCGGATTTTAATAGATGTAATTGTGTCATTCCTCGGCAACGTTACCATTCTTCCTAAGGATTCAAAAATACATGAAAATTAAATACCTTTTAAGTGTGTATCCCTATTAAACAAGTGTTTTCTTTAACCTCTTCTCGCCGTCTTGCAGATTGTTGACACGTAAATATTCACGATGGCTAAGCACTCATCCATATCCCGTATAAGCATTCCCTCACAGATCCTATAAATACACAAAACATAAAACTGCAGGTTTATTGGGATACAATTTGGGGTCATCAATGCGAAACCCGATGGTCATCTACTATATAAATCTATATATGTGTGTGTGTGTGCAATATATTGTACGCATTAGATGATGGGGTGGAAAAACCGAGCGTAAGATCTGTATAAGAAGATAAACGGTCCACACACTTGGGAATTTACGTTGGGTCAATGCCGCAATGTTAGAAGAACTATTATTTTATGTTTTCCCAATGTGTATACTACATAAATATATATGTGTATATGTGGCGCAGACGTTTATTTCGGGAAAATAAAATAGAAAAATTACTCCTTGGACTGTGGGCGCTACTTGTTGTACATGCCCGAGTAATTCGCGTTTGCTTCGGGCAGTAGAATAGACTTTATCCAGAAATTGATATTATTGATTGATGTCGATGAAATTGTTTGATATGGAGACATTAATTTATCACATATTCTTCGTAGGTTATTTATAAGTATGCGTACATACGCATTTACAAATTCAATTGTTGCGCTTGGTATTTAATAAGTGGATGTTTGGAATTCACAACTTACAGCAACCAGTATAACGTTACGGATTATATGTATACGGGGGACTGTAATCCGCGTAAAACCGATGCCTTCATTTGCAACTACTTCATTTTAATACATTGTGCATAGATGTTTAATTAGGACAAACAACCAGACGCACTCAGCCACACATACACACACGTTTTTACAATATATTTAATCATTTCAACATCCCTTCTAACAATTGTGTTAAAATAAATGTATATGTGTTGTGTGTATTATATGTATGTATAATTGTATATATATATATATATATATATATACAATTATACATACATACTATGGGTGTGAGCGCCCAATGAAAGGGTTGTTGGAAATAGCTCGGAGGCAAGTTTCAGTTATGTGCGCGTTCAGAAATGCGACGTTGAGTCCCTTTTTAGATTAGCCTATCCATAATTATTTTATTGTTAACTGTTAATGTGGCGTGAAATTTATTAACTAGTCCCAAGTCGGGCTGACTGGGTACATTCAGTCAGGCTGCGTAATTTTATGCAGAGATGAAAGACTTGATTTTGAACAATGTCGATAGACACATACATTGGAGAAGAGGGTGTGTAAATGATTAATTGAGGCACGTTTGTTTGGTTTTTTTGACAAGCACATCAGCAAAGTGTAGTTTTGATGAATTCGGATGATTGGTTCACCTGAAAAATTAATATCATATACACAATAGAAGTTAAAACGTCAATTTGATTTAGTGATAAGATTATTCATTTCAAACTGTATGTGTATGTGTATGTCAGTATTTTACATTAAAAACATAAAACTTAGTTACCATATATAATTAATAATTATACATACAGATTAAATAAAATTGCTGCATGTTCAAAAATATGATTGCGTAGAATCAGCAAATCATAAAAAACACAAAATTTAAAAAAAAATAGTTTAAGGTCAATCGAGCTAGATTTATTTTGTTATGCTTTCGGAGGCGAAAACCTTATAAGGAATGCTTGAAGCTTGATGCCAAAACATTATACACACAAATTATATATTTAAAACGAATGTATATGATATGTATCGATATCGCCGCACTCTGCATATTTAATAGAAAAAATAGACTGGCATAATAAAATGTATTAAAACCGAATACTCCTATCTCCCCAAAAAGGGGTTAAAAATTGTTGAAAGGGAGGGAAGTCATAAAAGTTTGGAACGCTAAAAAGCAACAACATTTTCAAACTTTCTTCCTGTTCATTTTGTTGTGCAAGGCTTAACACCCTTTAAAAAGGCTTTACAATTTGTATCATAAACGTTTAAATCGAGCAAGCGCGGTTTTTCTTTATTATATCAACAAAAGTTCATTTAAACTGATGAATTTGATAGGGAAATCATTTTCCCCCTTTTTAACTTTAAACTATGCATTTATTGTAATTTTCAAAGACCTTGAAATGGTTCGTCTGTTTGCGCCAACACTTTACTATAAGATTTTTACACTAATATAATTTACTAATCTCTTGTGGGACATAGGGATCATTACGGGTTCACACGACTGGTCTATTTCTGATTTAAAGTGCTACATTCGAAAAGCACTTTGGTCTGCCGGGCAGGGATAGAACCGGCGACCTCTCATAAGTCAGCCATCGCCATTTTGTATTTTTAGACTATTATATCTCGTTTTTCTTTGTTGATTAATCTTATAAAATCTTTTTTACATTTCAAATATGGTAATTTTAGTACAACATTCGACTGATATTTTTTCAATAATTTATAAATATTATCACGTATTCCTAAAACATATTTTATTTGGACTTTTTAGAAAAATGTGTAGATATAAAATTGAATTTGTATTTGTATTGTATACAGAACATATTTTAGTGTTATAATTGTGTATTCGGACTATAATAAAGTGATTGTTTTCGTTGTGTCTTCAAATTAAAAATCTGCCAAATTAATTCTCTGGGAGAAATCGTTATATATAACAAATACATACATCATACAATACAATACAATCTCAATGAAACACACGAACTTGTGTTTCCAGTATACATACTACATAGTTTTCACTTGCCCTTGTTTACTGTGACTGTGTAAGTGTATACATATACACATAAATTCTTTCAAACTTCCTTAATGTAACTTTCGTGAATTCAATTAAGATAAGATAACAAACGTTATTAATTATTTACTCAATCGTAAGCAAGCATAATATATAATAGAGAGATATGTGCCTTTATTGATATAATGTATTTGTATACAATGTTCCAAAGCGTGTGTGTATGTGTGTTAGTATGTGCACTTGTGCATATAGGGTTGGTTGATTTGAACTGTTTGTGTATATGAATGTGTGTGATGCGCATTGCGGTGAAATTGATGTCTGCTTAGGGAATTTATATATCTACCTATTTTATGATGACTTATGAGTCTCGACAGAAAATGTCTTTTTTGCAATCGTGTAAATATTAAAATGATTGCGTCGGTGCTTTCCGTGAACGCGTGCGCTTATTATATAAATGGGGGAGATTCACCACCGTGTCGGGAGGGTCGTAGGAAATTGTTCACTAGATATGTCGAACAAAACTAAAACACTCACACACACACACAAACACACACACACACACACACAGGCAGCTTAACAATTATTCAAAAGCAGTCAAGTCTGTCACGTCGCGAGTCCTGTTCTAAATATAGTTAGATGATGACGGATTAGTATACATTTTGTCGCTTAATATACATTTGATTAATGGTGGTCGAAAGGGTGGTTGTAGATAGATTAGGCTGAAGCGTGCTGCTGTGTGCAAACACGCACACACTCGCAAACCTTATATATGAACACAATTAAATCTTATGCGTTCGTTTATAAATACATAATACAAACACACACATATTCTCACACAATATAAATATATTGAGGGTGCGATAGTGGACTACGGATTTATAGTAAATGTGTTTCAGAACGGGTATCTATAAATAACCCTTTTTATTAATTCTTATGCGAAGTTCAATGAGTATAATAGTGTCACGTTCCGCGGGGATGCATAGTCTTTCACATACACAGTCAAGGGCAAAACGAGATGGTGTCATAATCCTTTTGTGTGCCATTGTGTATTATAGGATAGGGAGTTTTTGAGCTACCATAATAAGGGTAAGCGAATCGGTATTTGTTTTTCTGTACTATGTGTTTGTGAAAATGTGACTTTTGAGAATTGTAAAACATTATTCTCGTAGAGAACTGCATGCGTTAAATTTTATATAAAGTAAGACATATAAGGTAAAGTAACAAATGTCTATCATTCTTATCATCATCTACCTGATGTAACTGCAACAATAAATCTGTTATAATTTAATTTAATATTTTTCCTATATATATTATATTATATTATATTATAGTTTGGATTGTTTGGAGAAACGCAGTTCAGAACTAATGCGCTCAAAATTCAAAGATCATATAAAACATTTGTTTTGTATAATAATAATTTATCTGTACATCATTAATCAATTATGATAAAAATGTATAACATTAAAAAAGTGCATATTACGTATTTACATTGTTTAAATATATTTCTTTGAAAATATTATTTAAAGCTTTAAACATTTAAAACAGAATTTACAAATTAAATTGTAACATGATATTGACAAATGTGAAAATCGGTGTCTGTCACCGAATGAATTCCCCCAAGTGAACGCCAACACTACACCGCAACACTCACCAATACCCGCTCGTGCGCATATATGCATGCACCTACTGTATTATTAACCCAACTGTCATTTCGAGACTTTGGTCCCCAGAACAGTATCGTCAAAGCTGTAAAGTATATGTAATACTCAAATTGGATTTTAAAATAAAATTAATCGAAATGACACGTTATGTGGCTGCAAGGCAAAGAAGGTCACAAGGGAATTTAAAATGCATTAGACCATATTCTTCCTCTGTTATTATATACACTATATTTAGCGTAATGTAAAACTCAGAATATTGACTAAAACTAAAGTATCACAAACAATAAAAATAAGTTTAAATAAAATAATATTTCCAACACTTTAAAACTTATTTTTATAGTTTTAGGTTTTGTTAAATGCCCTGATATCGATTGTGAAATTGGTTTTTATCGATTTCTCTAATTCTTGATACATTTTCAAAAATCGTTATTCAGACTTTAAGTGCCGTCATTTTCCTAACTTTCGATATATCTACTATTCTAAATAAGATGTTTTTTGAACTATTCAAACAGTTTTTGTGTAATTTGTGGTGAAAATAACTAAAAACTTCATATTTCAACTAATTTGGAATGAATATTTCTAATCACATAAAACCATGGGTGCCAAATACTGTATGCGTAAATTGTGTTGTATCTCTACGACAATGGCCGAGCTGAAAAAGATTAGTTAATTCATTCGTCAAACGATGATACTTCTTCAGATTTCACATCTTAAGTAAAATATCCAATACCTTTCGGTCAAAATGAGTTAAACGACATAGGAAGAAATTTAAATGTATACCCCATCTGAAAGATAAACTTTACTAACATGAGATACGAAAATTACGTGACAAACATTTGCAACCATATGCTGTGCTAATCCTAAAGTTTGAGATACTGTGCTCTAACAATAACAAGGGTTAAGTACACATACACCTATTATTCTATACAGGGTGCGAGTGTATATGTTAATTGATGGCATTAATGTTCCGTTATTCCAAACCAATAACCTTCAACTTGAATCTGGTGTGCGGTATCGCACAATGGCCCTATGTCCCACAAGGCAATAAAGGATCCAATGAGAGACATTGAACATTGAACAAATAACAATATATAATGATAAAAAAGTATGTGAATAAACGTAATGAAAATGGCTTAATAAAGAAAAGAAAGGTTAATGAGTTTTTTTAATCGTCGTCATCAGTGGAATCGTCTTCGTATTATAAGTTCGAATCGATTTGGTCTACTTCATCAACGTCTTGAGTATCTGTAATCAGATATTATGATACTTAACAACCTTTTATTTATTAATATTGTTATTGTATTTAATGTATTTAATGAAATGTAATGTATCCCCTAGAGTGTCTGGTGTTATGACAATATCTGGAAATGCGTCTGGTACTTGATTGCCAACGAACCATCTCCAACTTTTCGTCTACATTTTTACACCCGAAATATGTTGGTGACATCTCAGTAACGACTCGACAGTGGGCATTAATCCACAAGCGTGCGATGTATTGCGTTCGTAATAATAACTGCTGCCGTAGCCCCGATTGGCTAGGTGGCAAATTACAAGCGTCGTAATGGCGCACGTTTAATGAGAAGGGATGCGTCGTATCGGATACTCTATATGTTTTATCGAAAATTTTGTCCTAGCTGGGTTGACATTAGCCAATTTTTTTAAACTATACAAATGGCAGATAAATGATTTCATTGTGTAATTTATCAGCATTGTAAGCTTCGGATTACACATTTGCAAATGCTTCTTGAAAAACTATAGATCCCATGAAAATATCGAAAGGATTTGTTTTGACTCGACTGTAAAAAACTGGATATTGAATTGATATTTAATTTGTATGAGTTTCCTTGGCACTTCTGGCCATAATTGCTGCATTTTTTCATTTTTTTCGTGGACGTGAGGTAATGTGTTCCACATTGGAATTTGTCTTTTTTTATTGTACCGGTTCTGGTTCGTAGCTAATTTTTTTTATAAGCCTACCGAGAGCGTAAATTAAATAAATGTTTCTGTATTTTTCAAAACGTGTGTGTTAATAAAGGATTTTATTGTGTTAGTATTGGGAATAAATATATGTATTTTGTAATTTTAAAAAATTTGCTATAAACCGGAGGTCGCCGGATCAATCCCGACCGGCAGACCGAAGTGTTTTTCGAATGTAGCACTTTAAATCAGTAGGTTCCTCTTGCTATTAATAACCTAATTCTGAAATATGGTTATTGGTTTGGAATAACGGAACAATAATGTCATCAATTAACATGTACACACGCACCCTGTATAGACCAATAAGTGTATGATGGCGTTGATGATTCACGATTCCGAATATAAAATAGCAAGATAGATCTCGGTACATAGAGATATCTCAAAAATATAAATAATGTTATGCGCATTTGCCCTGCAAAGTTGTTAGAGTCGCGTCAGGGCAAATCAAGACTCCTAGCCATCGGGGATGTTTTGTGAGTGTTAGAGCACAGTAGCTCCAATAGGAGTAGCAAAACACAAAACAGCACATTAGCATGACCTGACCACTCGTGTGAACCCGTCATGGTCAACTAATCCGTTGTGCGGCATCGCACACTGGCCCTATGTCCCACAAGGGATTAAAGGATGAGATTGGAAATAAATATATGTATTATAATTTAATAAAAATGCTATAATTTTAAATATTACTTATTGCCGCGGAGGACGTTCGGACAACTTGGAATATTTTGACATTAAATGTTGGATATTATTAAAAATAATGTTTTTTACTGATTTTAATTGTCTCTATTATTATATTATTATTACAAGAAATTGTAGTGATTTTCTGAATATGAATAATAACAATATTCTATACGTTTTATTGTTTATTTTTTATTTTTATTGCACGGGCGGTCACGGTTTCAGATATCCCAAAATATTTCTTTTTGTAAATACTTTTTTATGTAATGTGTATATGTTATAATCAACATTACTAAATTTGAGAGCTATTGTATAGATTTTACAAGAAAATGTGAAGATTTTTTTGTAATCTAATAAAAACAAATTGAATATTTTGAATACATATTATATCAAATGTGTATATTCTGAATAGTACAAAGGTCATAATTGTATAAATTATTTGTTACCAGATTTATTTATTATTATTTTTATGGTATATATGTGAATAATGTATATGTTTATTTGCTATTAATAACATATTTCTGAAATAAGTTTATTGGTTTGGAATAACGGAACATTAATGCCATCAATTAACATATACACACGCCCCCTTTATAGAACAAATAGTGTATGATGGCGTTGATGATTCACGATTCCAAATATAAATAGCAAGATATATCTCGGTGCCTAGAGATATCTCAAAAATATGCACATTTTCCCTGCAAAGTTGTTAGAGTCAAGCCTGGGCAAATTCGACTCCTAACCATCTGGGATGTGTTTTTAGTGTTAAAGCACAGTAATTCACAGTAACACTATGAGTAGCACAGCACGTTCGCATGACCTGACCATTCGCGTGAACCCCTAATGGTAAATGAATATCTATCCCACAAGGGATTACAGGATCCAATGAGATGACAATAATATTTTTATTGCAACATTTATTAATTCTTTGGCACAAAATTTTATTTAATTGTTTTTATTTTTTAGGCACGCTTATTATGAACTTTATTATTTACATAAATAACCTAACAATCTAACAATCATTAGGTAAATAAAGTGAGTCTATTATATTATTAATATTAATTGAATAATACGCTTTTTAAAAATTAAGTTTATAAAATTCATTTACACGAGCCCTGGCACATGACTCAATCACATACAGAATTAATTAATTTGTGTATATAAAATCAATAAAATTTAAATTTGTGCCTGGAATTTCTCCTCCCTCAGTTGCACGTTATGAATGGAATACATAATTTGACCATAACTTGCACTCTCGAACGAAACAAAGCGAACAAAATGCCACATACTGCGGCAATTCCATTCATTTGTTACATTGTTTGTCAAATAATAATTAATTATTTATTTACTGTATTAAAACAATAAGCAATACTATTAAATTGTGTCATTGAATTTATTAAATTATATTTATTTTTAATACCCCTACATTTATACCAAAAACTCCTTTTACCCTTCTTAGTACCTCTAATGCATTAATTTCTTTTGATAATTTCTGTGTAGACTAACTGTGAATAAGTAATTAAGACTGTCAAAATTGTAAGTATACGAAAACTTCGCATTCTTTGAATTTTAATGTTATTGGTACGCATTTTATTTTTCAAAACAAACATATGCCAACCTGAAGGAGCGTTTAATAACGCAATTCGCTGAATCTGAAGAGACTTAGTTAAAAATTTTGCTTCAAGAACGACGTGAACAAGGTCAAACCGGCACACGAGACAGGAGCGTCTATCGATACCGAAGCAAATCGTATAACCGACAACACTTTCGAAACAATAATTTTCAGCAGAATGACAACGATGAAAATATTTGCTATTACCATAATAAATGGGGTAAT
>JANSTU010037809.1:0-11248 GCA_027564075.1 Bolitophila hybrida | reverse complement strand
CAAACCACCGATGCCCTCAAAGTCAACATACGCCACGCCATCGATCAAATACAGCCCGATTTGTGCGCCAGAGTCATAGAAAATTGGACCTTTCGTGTGCGCGCCACCAAACGAAGCCTTGGCGGTCATTTGAATAGCGGTATAGATGGAAAAATCATGGCTATTGTCACGAAGATTATTGACAGAGGACTGAAATATATTGTATTACTAAACTAATAATGAAAAGAGTCATTAATGTATTTTATTTTTTTAATCCGAAAACTAAAAATCTACAATTTGTTGAGTACCTACAAAATGCCATGGTTCGCACCAAGACTCACCAAAGAAAAATACAACCTTAGGACTGTGTGGTGCTGTCATGGCTATCGTTTAGCAGAAATTCAGAGATCCTCATCGCCGACCGCGTCGCTTGTCCCATCCCCTCTTGAGTGGGTGGTAAAATTTGTATAAAACTTTTTTGTTTTTGGAGCCGCATTCGGAGTATAGATTACTGCACGTACCGCGGCGACTCACAAATCTTCTGCCAATAAAAGCTTCTAGAAATGTCAATGTGACTATCTCAATATGGCTACGAATTTAGCGCACACCGCATAATTTAATTTTGCAATTCAAATTAATTAAAATCTCCCACCGCAAAATTTAGTTTTGCCCAGGCAAAAATTTAAATAAATACAATAAAAACTATTGAATGATTATAAATAATTTTGCATTTTAAAAAATGTAATTTAGATCTTAAAAAAATAAATGACATAATAATAACTAAATAATTAATGACGAAGTAATAATTTAATATTGGATGTTTAAAAACATAAACGTATACCAATTAATATAAACATGCTCATTTCATTAAACAGTTTTCATATACTCGTATATTTGTTTGCACCCATTATTTGACTTTCAATTTTAAATAAAAAAACATCCATTTTTTCATTGTTTTGGATGCACTTTTTTGTCTTGCCTATACATTTAGTTTATTGTCATTCAATCCTGTATAAATTGGATTTAATTTTTTTAATTATAAAGTAATTAATTAATTAATTAATAATTAAATAATAATTAATTAATTATAAAGTAGAGTAGTAAGAATGCAAATTGAAACGATCTTTCTTTTTTTACAAAATCTCACTTTTGAACTTTTTCGTGTGCATTATTGAATAAAGATGACCTCATAATTAAATAAAAATATATAGATTTTTGTTTAATTTTTAGATCTCCAAAATTCAATTAACCACTAAATTGAGAGCCTTTCTATTATATTTCTTTCTCATTTGAATCAAAAAAAAATACTATGAAGACTACTAATTTTATTCTGATTTCCAAAAAAAAAAAATTACCGATTTTTTTAAAAATATATATAATTTTATTTTTATTATATTTTACCCACGATCCACCATCAATGAATATAATATTTACATTAATTTTTTAATTATTCAATATGCATTTTTGCATTTTCTATTCTATTCTTTCTATTCTCTAATAACTTTTTTCGGTGTGATTTATTTTTTTATTTTTGGTGTGACACGGTGATGCTCTTACGGCCAAATGTGGCGATCTGACTTGAGACATGGTTAGTTCTTGTAAGAGCACCATTAGGGACGATTTTCGAGCACCGTCGTCTACACTAATTATATGACACAAGTTTTCAACTATTTCAAAACTATGCAGAAGTGTTAGTCCCATTCGACCAAAAGGCTCTTTCCACCAAATAGACTCACTCGAATTGCTTTTCCGCTAAATAGGTAATTCTGTTAATCGAAGAACATTAATTAATAACAACTATTCTTACTGATTTGGGGTCCTAAGGATGATAAATGCCATCAACCCTCTCGCCAACTATACGTCTGTTCAGTAACTATCTTTCTTTATAAATATTTAAATTTGAATAAATTAATAAATTTGTATAACTGTCGCGAAGTCGTTTTAATATCATGTAAAGAAAAATCACCAGACGTGCAATAATTATTGCGACAATTAAGTAATTAGAACAAATGCTAATTCTATAATCGATATAATATATAATATATAATCGTGTCGCAAATTCCATAAAAAATACACTCAAAGCGCATCTTTTGAATTGCACTTGTCATAACATCTATAATATAACACACATCGTAGTCTCAAGTGCAATAATAATAATAATAACATAGAATAATATCATATCAGCTGATAAGACATTTTATATTTATATAATATAACAAACATTGAATATGATTTAAGAATTAAACAAAATTGATCGCATTAAAAGGCACTTTAAGTTATAGTGCTTGCACATTTAGTCAGAGTGCATCAAGTGCACTCATTGATATTATATATACACTATTAGTATAATATTAATTTTATAACTATAATTTATTTGATTGGAATCAATGAAGTCAATTACGTTTGCTGTTTTTGCAGCTGTTTGCCAGACTCTTTTTCTGGTCGCAAATGGCTACAAAATTCTGGGTATATTTCCAACAACATCGAAGTCACACTATATAGTCGGTGGAGCACTAATGGAGGGATTAGCCGCTGCGGGTCATGAGGTCACCGTTATAAGTCCATATCCCAAAAGTAAGCCGCTTAAGAACTTTCGAGATATTCCAATATTAGGTGTTGATAATGTGATTGCAAATGGTAAGACGATCTCTTTTGAAGTAATTTATATATAATATAAATTTATTTCTCATTTTTTCAGGAGTTATATCCAATATGTTGGACATGGAAAAGATGAGCTACTATGAGAGCTTTATGCTTATATTTGACTTTGCGTTGACTGTGACCAATTATACAATGAATCACGAAGTTATGCGAAACTTCATTGCTTCGCCAGACGAACACTTTGACCTTATCATTGTAGAGGTTTTTTTGACCGATGCCATGTTGGGATTGGGTCATCACTTTAAAGCACCTGTCATAGGTTTTGCCACTTTCGGTGCCTCGAAATGGTCCACAGATTTGGTTGGCTCACCGTCGCCGCTTTCGTATGTACCACATACGTTTCTTAGCTTTACCGATCGAATGACCTTCTTCCAGAGAGTCGGCAATGTTTTGACTACCGTTCTTATGGATTATCTTTACACAGATCATGTAATTATGCCCAAACAAGAGCAAATCTATAATGCTGCATTTGCTGATCCCAAACCAGCGCTGGATGTTTTACGGAAAAATGTTTCTTTGGTGTTGTTGAACAGTCATTTTTCATTGAGTTTCTCAAGACCGTACGTGCCGAATATGATTGAGGTCGGTGGCATTCAAGTAAATCAAGCTTCGAAGAATTTGACCGGTGACTTAAAAAAGTTTGTGGACAGTGCTGAACATGGTGTTATTTACTTTTCGATGGGCTCCAACATAATGAGCGCGGATTTACCAGTTGAAACGCGAGCAGCACTACTGAGAGTATTTTCAAAACTTCGACAGAGAGTACTTTGGAAGTGGGAAGAGACAGACCTGGAAAATAAACCTGAAAATGTGTACATTAGCAAATGGTTTCCACAAAACGATGTTCTTGCTCATCCGAATGTCAAATTGTTTATAACACACGGTGGTCTCTTGGGCTCAACGGAGGCAATTTATCATGGGGTTCCAGTAATAGGCATTCCAATTTTTGGGGATCAGTACTTGAATATGGCCAGAGCTGTGAGTGGTGGATATGGACTGTCAATAGTTTATGCCAATCTTACAGAAACATCACTTTCCTGGGCACTTGATGAGATTTTCACCAATCCCAAGTAAGATATTATCAAATTGCTCCTTTTTACATATACTTAAATATTTAAATTACAGATATGCCGATAAAGCGAAAGTGATGTCAGAAAGGTATCGCGATCAACCAATGACGCCACTGCAGACCGCCATTTATTGGGTAGAGTATGTGGCCAGACATAGAGGCGCACCTCATCTTCGTTCCTCCGGTCAAGATTTCCAATGGATCACTTACCACAGTATCGATGTTTTCTTGTTTATTTTAGCTGTGCTTGCATCGGTTGTAATTGCATTTTTTTATACTGGTAAAATTCTACTTAAAGCCGTTATCGGCAAGAAAACGAAAATACTTACAAACAAGAAACATAATTAGCGACGGCTTTTATTTATGAAAGAGCTCTTTAGGTACTTATTATTTATTATATTAAATAAATTGTGTTTTAAAAGTTGTTGAATTTATATATGTTAATATATTATAATTAATCATTTTATCTTTGAATTATATAATGTCATATGTAAATTATTATGTACGATTTCATATAATCTCTTTTCAATAAACCATCAAACATACAACAAGTCTCTGCAGCAATTATTTGGTTAAACAAAAGTATTGCATTTAAAATGTTTTTTTTAAACAAAAATATATACTCGGTGGTACCTTACATTTGACCATAGCCATAGCCGAGTAGGTTAACGCGTTGGCCTGGTTTATGGGAGGTCGCCGGTTCAATCCCGGCCGGTAGACCGAAGTGTTTTTCGAATGTAGCATTTTAAATCGGTAGGTTCCTCTTGCTATTAAGTAATAGCCTATTTCTGAAATATAATAGGTTATTGATTTGGAATAACGGAACATTAATGCCATCAATTAACATATACACGCACACCCTGTATAGAAAAAATAGTGTATGATGGCGTTGATGATTCACTATTCCGAATTATTCAATAAAAATAATATTTTAAAAACGTTTTGGATTGAAGACAATTTAAAATATAAAAAATATAATATAATATAATATATATTATATAATATAAAATATAAATGGCGACTAAGTGGCGCGGCGTGGATATGATGACTGTGCGGATTACCTCTATAATACGACGTGACGACGCGACGTTTGATGAAAGGCTGATTGATGAGTGAAGTGACACTGCGAAGTACATACGACAGCGAGCTTTGCGTTTTTATTCGGATTTCGGACGTTTCAAATTATCTCTACTTTTCGAACAAGAATGTGCACGACGTTATTTTGAGCGTGCGTGTTTGTTTCTCCAAATTTATTTTTTCTTTAATGATATTTGCACGAAATGTTATACGGGATAGCATAGTTGGTGAACTCTACCAAATTTATCGTAGTAGATCGACTGAGATTGTTGTTCTGTTACTGGGTCGATTTTTTCAATTTGGAAATTTCGGCTCAAAAGTTGCAGAATAAAAATTACAAAATGTTGGCTATTTTTTCGACGTTTAAAAGCCAGCATTAATAAAAAAAAATCTGAATTATCACAACATTGAATCATAGAATAGTTTAGTTGACCGCATATAAAACGGTTTGTATGGTATTTTTTTGAAAAACAAAATTATAATTACGGTAAGGGCCAAAAATTGAAAAAAATGTTCGAGGTGGCGTTGAGCGAGCAAAAAGATCAATGTTGAGATAATTAAGATTTATTTTAATAATTTTGGCTATTAAACTTTACAATTGAACAAAAACGTTTATCTGTTATATAATTTAAATTTAAACAATAGACAATAGACAATAGACACTTTCATAAAAGCATCGGACCGTTCATAATCATTTAAAAGCCAAAAAAATGACAAGCTGGATGTTTGGGTGCCACACAAGCTGTCGCGCCTGTTTTTTTCTTTGATCTGCTTAACAACATTTAATATTATCTTTTCTGAATATTAAGGTCAATGTTTGAATATTTGATCTGTAGCATGGAACATTGTTTTAGGGCCATTATTGACTTGACGGCAACATAATTGTCCAGTTTGTACATGAGTTCCTGCTATATGATAAGCCCCACGTCACGCTTGGGAGGGCTTTTCAAACTTTGTAGTACCAAAGAAAGACCTACCAGTTGAGTCTTCATGCAAGGTCAAACTTCTCACTGATCCTAACGGGATCTATCTACTCCCTAGCTATGCAGGTTGGCGCCCGAGTTATTTTGTGACTCACTGCCGGGTGGTGCTGCTAATATTACTCCGCTTCATCTGCACAGTTAAAGAGAGCAACATTTCAGCCAATATGAGAAAAAAAATAATTTCGTTAATTGCGTTCATGCCGCTGCACAGTAAATATATTGCGCCGGGCCCGTATATAAATTTAGAGCAAATTATCATTCAATCCATCTGAACTGCGGCTCTTTTGTATATAAACAATTAAGATTAATTACGTCAGTATAAAGATGACACTAAATATAAGCTTATCTAAAATGTCGACTGTACAGTACGTAAACTATTAACAATAGTATAAAAAAACAATAATTTTGTACTCTAAGAGTTCTTAACTTTTTTCGGTCTACAAATAAACAATTTACAGACACATTTCACAATCACATACATAATAACGAAACATCCAGAACAGAGAACAAAAAATACGTCTACACAATGATAGTATAGCCAGTTTAAGTCCAAAGCTGCGGAACGAAGATGCGAAGCACCCTTGTGACGTATCACGTACTCCACCCAGTAAACAGCTGTATCGAGCGGTGTCAACGGTTGATCCCGATATCTGGACGACATTAGTTGAGCCATTTTAGAGTATCTGCGCATAATAAAACTTATTAATATTTTTTTTTTTTTAATTACCTAATCTAAAATATTTACATATCATTATTAAGAATTTCCGAGAGAGCCCATTCGATCGATGTTTCCGTAAGATTTGAATAGTTTATCAAAATTCCGTATCCGCTATTCACAGCCCTGACCATATTATGAACTTGATCGCCAAACACCGGAATTCCGATAATCGGAACAGCATGGTAAACTGCTTCTGTTGATCCCAAAAGACCACCATGCGTTATAAACACTTTTACCTTTGGATGAGCCAGTACATCACTTTGTGGAAACCACTTGCTGATTAGAACATTTTCTGGTTTACCAGGTAATTCAACTTCCTCCCACTTCCATAGAACTCTTTGTTTTAGTCTACCAAAGACACGCAGGAGAGCGTTTCTCGTTTCGACGGGCAAGTCCACACTCTTTATGTTTGAACCCATGGAAAAGTAAACAACTCCGTACGAAGCACCATCAATAAACTCCACAATATCCAGCGGTAATGATTGCTGTTGACGGTTTACCTGAATGCCACCAATCTCAATCATATTCGGTACGTATGGTCGTGGGTAGCTCAATGAAAAATGATTATTCAATAAAATCAGTGAAACACTTGTTCGAACTTGCTGAAGTGTTGGTTTCTGAACAGGAAATACAGTCTCGTAAACATTTTCCTGCATTGGCAAGTAGTACAAGTCGAATAGCAAGGACTCGTACCAGGTGGCCAGAGTATTGAAGGTTCTCTCAACAAACGACATACGATCAGTAAAACCGGAGAACGGATGAGGCACATACGACATCGGCGATGGTGTTCCGACCATATCGTTAGTCCATTTTGATGCTCCAAAAGAGTTTACTCCTATAATAGGTGCCTTGAAGTGGTGTCCTAGTCCCAGGAGAGCTTCCGTTAAAAATATTTCAATTACAACTAAATCGAAATGTTCTTTAGGTGATTTCAACAATGCCTGAACAGCCTTGTGATTCAGCGTGTAATTAGTAAGTCGAATGCCCATGTGGAATCCTTTGTGTAACATTTGAATCGGATTGTACTTGTTTAGCTCCAGGAAGTTTGGCACCTCATCTGCGCGATAATACTGTACGTTAATGTTATAAAGAAAATCTGTAGCGAATATTTTATACAGCAGTTATATCATTAACCTTGAAAATCATTTGTTAGTCCATCTAGATGAATGTCACGATAGTTTTTTAGTGGAGTTGCCTGCGGGAATGCGCTAATCATGGTAACGTCGTGGCCTTTGGTGACAAGTCCTTTCATCAGTGCTTCGCCAATGATAAAGTGAGACTTTGAAAAGGTTGGAAAGACACCAAGAATTTTGGAAGAACTGATTGAATTCAGGAA
The DNA here is from genome assembly GCA_027564075.1 of Bolitophila hybrida. NCBI lineage: Eukaryota > Metazoa > Arthropoda > Insecta > Diptera > Mycetophilidae > Bolitophila > Bolitophila hybrida. The sequence continues at coordinate 3,425 of JANSTU010037809.1, read as the reverse complement.
TACAACGGCCCAGATGTGCAATGTGAATACGTAGTGCATTCTGAAGGTAAATCTGGAATTTATTTTTGTATTATTTCTATATACTTTATTATATTAAATTTATTTTTTTAGGGCTAATTACGTTACAATAATGTTACAATACATTTTTTTAGAGATATACATCGAAAAACATAATGGTAGTTCTGAGAAATGGCCCCATTCGAAGACCAGAGGAAAGGAAAGGTTGTTTGAAGATGAATAAAGAGGTGATAAAAATACATAAAATAATCCCTTTTTTGACTATATATAAAATTTGTGACTAACGTAAAAAAATCAAAATAGCTTTTTTGAGTATTTTGAAAAACTTCATCAATAATTTTGAAACTAATAATAAACAAAACGAATATTTTAAGATCGTTCTTATACAAAAAGAGAACAGAGTTCTTATACAAAAATGAGGTTTAATTAATAGCAAGTTATTCACAAAATATTTTTAACAAAACGAACTAGAGTTTTGGTACTTTTGTCAAACAATAACCTGCGTATTAATTTTTATTTTAACATTGAAAATGAATTATAAGAGGGTATCGATAAGAAATGTGTAACGAAAATGACCATGACCTCGGTAAAAATTCCAATATTCATCCAACTCCATAAATAGAAGATATAGACGATTGATTGTTTTATAATTTTCAACTTTTCATCCAATCCGTCCATGGAAATAATGACATTAGTGGGACTAAAGATAGTCCTAACTTCGAGGAATTGATAATTTCTACTGCTCGCAAAGACTTATTTAGATTTAGTTAAATTAATTATTTTATTCTTTCTTTTCATCTTACCGAAACATCAATATTTTTATAGTATTTCGTGTTATTTAAACTATTAATGGATTCATCTTTTAAAAACGCAATACCAATCATATTTAATTTGTCAGATTTTGCAATTTAAGAAATTTGCATATAGCATCATTAATTGAGTTAGAAATTGAATTTTGACATTATTGATTTAATAGTTTTAATTCATAAATCAGAACTAATAAAATACAATCTGTAATTTAAGTAAGAAATGTAATGAAAGCGGAGTACGTTTTCAAGTGGAGGAGTACGGGAGTACACGTACTTCAATCGGAGTACAAATACTCCGATCGGAGCACTTCGACATAGCTGAACACAACTCGAGCACACGGCACACCGAACAAGCAGTACGGGCACAAGTAGAAAGTCGGGCGCATACACCACATACTATTTGCGCCGTTTCCTCTGAATAGTAGATGTGTGTATCCTCACTACATATATTGCATTTTAGTTGCAAATGATAAAATAAACACAAAATCCAACATGCGCACTTTCAATGATCGTCCTTTTCACTATTTTAAAAGATGTAATTTTTTTAGTTTTTCTTAAATAATATGAAATAACTAGATTTTCATAAAAAAATTAAACTATATTTAATATCACGTCAAAATATGATATGTAATTATATTAATTTTTATGTTCAAACTTTTATTTACGGACACAAATTGCGGTTTAACGGTTAAAACCGGTACCATTTTGTTTAACACAATAACACTAACACGTAAAACCTGGTCAATACGTGAATTTAAATTTATTTAAAATACAATAATCTGCGTTAAAACGGTGAACTGAATAGCAATTCGGGTTTTAACACTAAAACAAGCGCAAACGTGTTTTTATGTGTGCGCAAACCAAATTTTGTTTATTACCAGGTAATGTAGCAGTCCTAGTTGGCGCGGATTACTGGTTTCCGCATCTAAGTGTTTTTTATAAGGTTAGGAAACTCAGGCAGCTTGTTTATAGGCACTTTTGAGCCGCAAAACTAATGCGGCAAATCGGAAGTCGGAGCGAAATACCGACGTTTTTTGGTAGTTGTCTCACCTAACCATTTGAAAACTAAGTCGACAAATACTTGTACAGTTCGGGTGTACATTTTAGCACGGTGGCGGAAGAACTCCTTGAGGAGATCAAACGGCACCGTACATGGTCCCAGTAAGGGTGGACTCACGATTTAAACCGCTTGTTAGGAAGCAGCAATTACCTGTTCTGCCGAAATATTATATTAACGAATCAGCAATTGGTGCCCTATGTCCCGAATAGGAATTAAAAGATATAATATATACAAAAATGTCAAATTTAAAATTGATTTGACTATTATTTATTTATTGTTGTAAAAACGTCAATATTTACATTAGTGTCTATCGGAAAAAAATCAAAATGACTAAACAAACAGCTATACTATTTTTAGGTCTGTAAAAGTTTACTTTAACATTTTAAAGTTACAAAAGTGAAAAAATACAAAACAATGCAATTATACTTATAAAGGGGTGGGGTTGGATGATGTCAAATCTCGTAATTCCTAAAGTGTACGTTCACCCTTTTTTACTATAGTAAAAATTTCAAATTTACTTTAAATGCACACCTTTGAAACAAGTAAAGAGGTCGATCATTAAAAGTACGTATGTTATGTTGCATTTTGTGTTTATTTATTACTTTTTATTTTTTTAATTTTTTTTAATATTATTATTTTGTTTTTTTTTTTATTTTATTTTTTTTTTAATTTCACGAAGTTTTCCGATTTTTTTTACCGAACTTTACCGAAGAAATGGCTTTTTTCGTTACACATTTTTCATCGGTATAAAACACTTCAAATTGACTTTTTTTATGTCGGATCCAACACACTGTTTCAAATTACCGTTATGCCGTTATAATGACTATATATGTGATGACCTTGAAGTAATAAATAGCATATTGTCAATGTAATGTATTATTGACGTTGCAAAAATAAGTTAACAACATTTGTTTCATTTGTTTTACTGGTGATAACATAAATATTTTTAAAAACAAATTGTTATATAGTGTACTACAACCAAAATCAAGTAAGTAAATTTTAAAAAAATATTTAAAACAGTTCATATAAACACTTAGGCCTTAACATAAGAACTAATGCTTTATATTTAATTAATTAATTTCTAAGATTAAAACCAAAATATAAAAAAAAATTAAGCCTTTTACGACTGAGGAGCGTTAGAGTGATAATAAAATTATATAATGAAGGTCAATCCTTTCGAAAAATTGCAGGGCTGTTTGAAAAATGCAATTCATGCATATAAAAATGAAGGACCGGCTTGTCGTCCAGGATGTCCAAGAAAATCAACTGAAAGGGAAAACAAAATAATGCTCTCCATATAGCTTATCTGTGCCAAGATGCTATCCGAAGGAAAATTGGTTCCTTCAGTCCACACTATTTGACGCAGATTACACACGAAGAATAAGCACCGAAGAATTGCACGGAAAGTTCCAGTTAGCAAAATAATTTAAAAAAACGAATGCGATTTTATGATAGACATGTACTAAAATCACCTGCATATTGGAATAAAGTTCTGTGGACTGACGAATCGATGATACGAATGCGACACAGTCATGGTA
>JANSTU010037798.1:0-11249 GCA_027564075.1 Bolitophila hybrida | reverse complement strand
TCGCTGCTGAATCGCAACAAAATCGACCCGTTACTGAAGCGGATGGTGACTGGCGATGAAAAGTGGGTCACTTACGACAACGTGAAGCGCAAACGGTCGTGCCGGTGAAGCGGCCCAGACGGTGACCAAGCCCGAATTGACGGCCAGGAAGGTTCTGCTGTGTGTTTGGTTGGGATTGGCAGGGAATCCACTATGAACTGCTCCCCTATGGCCAAACGCTCAATTCGGACCTTTACTGCTAACAACTGGACCGCTTGAAGGCAGCACTCATGCATAAGAGGCCATATTTGATCAACAGAGGCCGAATTGTCTCCAAGGGACAATGTTGACTTTCGGGACACCCTGTATACTTTTTGTTATGTAATGAAAATGAGCAGTTTAAAATTGTAAAAATAAATAATAGCAACCTATTCTATACAAAAAACAAAAATGCAAATTGAATGTTCCTTTTAATAAAATATACGGCCTATATAAACCCATCATCTATCCATATTAATAATAAAAGAGACAAGGCTAATACTCGTATTATAGAACAACATTTCCTTATAATTTATAAGTCTGACAACCTTGTTAGTTGTACACCTTTGGTATTATTTCTTTTAATTCTAGAGCTCAATTCCACTCATCCTTCTGAAATTTGTACCCTATTAAAATATTCGAGTAAAAAAAAGTCAATTGAATAATAATCAACTTGTTTTTAAAACAATTGTCCTGGTCGATATATATCTATGGAATTATAAATTATTTATCTTTGGAATTAGCATGCCAAATGGTTAATAAGCAATTCAAATATATAAATATGCGCCGTTTTAACAGATAAATTCTGCCGGAAATGTCAAACGAATTTTGGCAAGAGACAAATATCTTATTTAATTATCAATGTGGAGTGTCAGAACACATCAAAATTACTTGTTATAAACAAATTGTTTTGTCCCTTTCCAATTTGGTTTAATATTAATATTACTGATTATAAATACACTACCGTCGGAATGTTTGGGTACCCCAACTAAAATTTCGTTATACCTACAATTCTCTTCTTCCAGAGAAGAAACGGAATAGTCTTCTTTACAACAGTTCGACAGGATGTCTAAATTTTTATTACCGACAAAATTAAATTAAATGGTTTACAATATATCCATTTAATATATGTGTCTAGTCTATGAAAAGAGGGAGTCAATTAGCTAATTAGTGCTGTCAGTTTAAATTTAAAAAAATAAATAAATATATTATAATTATTATATAAACTCACAACAAAAAGATTTTGCATGAATTATTTTCATTTATATATTTACACTTTAAAACACGTATACAACCAATCAATCAAATACCACAGGCAAATAGATTGACGAACATTAATAAACAAACTATAATACAGAGACAATTTAATTAGGTTTACGAAAATCTTAATACATAATTCATAATTTAATTACTGAGTGAACTTTTATTATGTATTTGTGACCAACTGGTTGATCGTTTTAGCGAAACTAGCACGTGTAACATCCCTAAAAGTTTATAATTCTACAATACCAGAGGTCGGGAGGCCTCCGGGTTTAATTCTTTAAATCAGTAGGATTTTCTTGCTATTATAAGCATATTTCTAAAGTAGATCATGTTCGATCTTCAGTTCAGTGATGACGTCCGATAACGAGGTGGAATTCGTTTCAAAGACGGGTTTTCATGCATTTGGAGTTTTCGGTGAAGAGTTTATGCCATATTAGGACAGATAGTGCATCCATTATACAATCTGTGGCCTAAATATTTTATTGTAAATTAGAAGATTTTGTCGATAGTAAGACATGACGAGCGAACAGTAAGAGGATAAAGTTCTCTCGAGATGATTATGGCTTTATTTATTATTTTTTTTCATGAGTTGAACGAAAGTCAAATTTCCATCTAGGATTATTCAAAAATGTATGTCGCGAGTTTTTGTTTTAGTTTCTTTCTGGCTTACCGTCGATACGGGAAGAATGTGGTGTGGTGTAATCGAAGTATAATCAAAATCAATTTCCAGAATTACTTTTTTGATAATAAGTATCAAAATATTAACATTTTTGCGATTTACATATCTGGAATTATCATATTCTTGGGTTTTTTTTTTAATATTAAAATCCATGTAAAACGATTCTTGGCACCAAATTATTTCATGACAAGAATGCACTGAAGAGGTGTGCTTTTTTGTCACTAAATACTTTTACAACAACAATAACTTGAAATAATCGAATTGCGATTAGTTTTAAACCCTTTTGATTGGTTATTGTGATTTGGTGACACCTCGGCAGTGAATTCTTCTCACCAAATAATTTGGTGATTAAAATGCACTTGAGAAGAAGTCAGTCCTCATTAGTGAATTCTTGTCACAGTCACACAAATTTACTTGACAAAATTCATACCGACATGTAAATCTTGTAATTTTTGTTAGAATACTTTAGTTCCAGGGATGTAAAAACCACCTAGCCTCCTACTTCATCCCTAATGTAAAGTGTTTATTGAAAATGCAAGAATACTTTGGTAATCGTCGTGCCAAAAATAGATACAATAAACATAGGGTAAACATTTAATGCTCACTGAAAAAAAATGCACACCAAAAATAAAATTAAATCACACCGAAAAAAGCAAAAAAAATATGTCAGAAAATGCAAAAATGCATAGTGAATAATTCAAAAATACACAGTACATTCCCAAGGGTTGATTTTCCTTAGCGTGATTCAAAAGGTTTTTGCCATAGGGTACTATTCCACGACCCTCTTTCCGCCTTTCCCAAGGGTTGTATTCTCAAAGCTTAATTCAAAATGTGTTTTCAAGCTTGGAGTTCAATTTTGTAACTTTTACAGTTCACATTTAAATTAATTGGTAATAATTTTGAGCATAAATAAATTTGGCGGAGGGAGATTTTGATTAATTTGGATTGCAAAATTAAATTATGCGGTGTGCGCTAAATTCGTAGCCATAAACATAATATAAGTATTCAAATTGAGTGTACGATTTGTCCAATTTATATACAATAGTAAGTCACTTACATATAAGATTATTGTTAAATCCAAATCCATTATTATGACCTTGACTTAACGTTATGTTATTGTTGCGATACATCAAATCCAAATTGCACATGATTGATACAAGTGCACTTTGGTGCTGCATTTATATACAATATATATACAAAATATATAAATGATAAAATTAGACTGTTAAATTGTCATTTGAATTTAAACAGTATATATTTTGTTTGAAATTAATTTTCGTATTTCCATCGGCAGATGCTCGATAAGCATATTACAGAAAATCTCTTGTTTTCTGTGTTTTACTTTATATATATATTTTTTTTTGCAAACGCAATCGTGATGTACATAAGATAAAATAAAATAAGGTTTTTTTTCTGTTAAGTAACGATATTTAACAAAAGCAACAACAAAAGACGGTTACATGCAATAAAGATGAGCTAATTATCGCCCACAATAAGATGGAATGTGATATGTTGATGATGTAACGTGCGCCCGATCTCAAAAACTTAAATATTTTTGGAATGCATTCGAATTCCAATTCCATTCCAGTTTGAATAAGTCTGCTTATATTTCCTCAAAAATATATAATTATTTACTTTTGTTTTATATAATTATTAGATCCTCATGCTATTAATATTATTAAAGAACGCACTGCATCAATCATATACAGTGGCAGACAACTAATTGGAAACGACATATTGCAATGATATAACTAAATTTGTAATTTCAAACCATTTCAATTTTGGGTCGGAAAGGGCTTATACCCGGGATTAGGCTGGGGCATATTACAAAAAAACAATAACAATCATTGATCAATTTCCTTTGTAACCGACCGATATAGTCTTATATTTGTATGTGTTAACTTCGTGTTAACGTCGAAATTAACAAAATGTACATACAAATGTACATTTCATCTTCCCCATCTGATTTTTTTTTTTGACAATAATTTGTACCATTCATCAAGGCTTAAGCCCACAAGGCAAAATGTCTTAAGTTGTTGTAGTTTTCAATGCTATGTGCTCTACTCAACAGTGAAATATCAAATCTCTTAAGCGCGCTTTTGATAGAGCAGTAAATATTTTTTCGTGTATTGCTGGATTTTAAAGGTTACCATTTCAAATGTGTTTACTGAAAAAAATGCGTGAAAGTACTATACTTAGATATTTTTGAAAACAAAAATAAAATTATTGAATATTGAAAAACGTACTATCTACATTCTTGGAATACTGGCGCACTTTTGTTTTTGTGTTGGCCATAATATCCTGCAAAGTCTGTTCTGTTACTTTGTTACTGGCTCTGATCCATTTTTTCTTAAAATCTTCCTTGCTATTGGCTGCTTTCTTTTCCTTCTTCAATTCTTTTTTTACCAATGCCCTATATCTTTCAATTGGACGAAGTTCAGGAGTGTTAGGGGGATTGGCGTATTTTGGTACACAGTGCACGTTGTTGTTCTGCAGGAATTCCATTGTGTCTTTTGCGTAGTGAGAACTAGCTAAGTCAGCCCAAAATAACCCTGGACCATTGTGTGATGCAATAAATGGCAAAAGTCGTTTCTGCAAGCATTATTTAATATACATTTCTTTGTTCACTGTGATAAATGTCTTACTGCGTTGACCACACTGACAAATTGATTGCCAAACAAAATATTTTTCACCGAATTTGTCAACCCTAATATGAGTCCCAGCTTCAGGAAGGATTTTGAATCGAAACTAAACTAACCTAACTAACAGCTAAAGTGGCAAAATCTGTTTTTACGTAAGTTTCATCGTCCAAAACAAGACACGCATTTTTTCACAAAACAATTTGTACAGCTCTTTTGATCTTCGTATTGCTGTCTTTTTTTGTTTCTCATTCTGTTTTGCCTCGTAAAGAAGTTTTTCTCTTCTTTAAGATTGTGTTGACGATCCTTTTCTCTAATTTAGACGGACCTGACTTTTTCCAGACCCACGTTTCCGATCCAACGTAAAGGTCCCATTGTACCGTTTTATCACCCTTCCAACTATGTGGGGGCTCACTCCAACATCTTTTGATATCATCCTATAGCAGCGTTTATCATTTTCGAAATATTTGCGCACAATTTCTAGACGCTTTGTTATTTGTGAATTAACCATTTTTGTTTTAAAGAAGACCCAAAACTGACAATTGTTGATAAATTCAACAGTATTTAATAACCTATAAATTGGTTACTTTGGTTATGCGCCTAGTATGCGCAGTTAATCTTAATTTTTATTTTAGTGTTGAACAATTTCATTCGGTACACTTATATTTATTCTGCATTTCCAAAATTAACATTAACATTAATTTTAAAGGGATAAAACTGTAAATTGTTCGATCAATTTGATTTTCTTCTTTCAGAATTCCACAACTAATCGCTCCAATAAAAAAAATACGTGAATCTTCATTTTGTGTATTTTATTTATTTACTTAAAAATGTTGTTATATTGTTTATTACAACCAATATCATGGAAACAGCAATAAATACAAAAAGTGAAACAATACACAAGAGACAATATTTAAAAAGAAAAGAAACAAACGATTTCTATTTTGCGCTTGTTTTTGTTTTAATTGTGTATGTGTATGTATGTAGTTTGTGGATTTGTAAAGTCCAGCGGCACACAGGTACAAGAAAATGAGCAAAAACATAGAAATTAACAAAGATGTTCGGCAATGCATACTTCTTCTACTCTGTGGGCGAGTGAGCGCGCGCATGCAAAAACGGCCTGTGCTTGCATAACAAATTTGTTTGAATGAATGATATCGATTATCTCAAAAATGATCATGAAATAAACAACTGCCTGACAAACTGTAATGATGTAGTGATAGATGTGTGTTTTTTAATTATGTGATGCTTTTGTGTATACGAAATATAGTTGATAACAATTTTTACTTTTCAGATTCTCTTATATCAACGGGCGCCCCCGGACACTTGGACACTTGGACATAACAAATATATGCGTTCACAAACGAATAAAATACACGATTATACACATTAAATGTAACGAACAATTCCATCGATTTCCTTCAAGCGAAACAAACATTCCGCGGGAGAGCTAGCGCATCTATTTTACTTACACACAGTATAATGTACAATAAAAATGTGTAGGTGTATTATACGCTTTCTTCATATTGACTAAATACAATAAATACATAGAGAATGTGTGTTTGAGTGTTAGTGTGTGTATAGCTCAAAAATGATTTCTTGCTGTTGTTGGGTTTGGTTGGTTTTTGGGTACAAAGAACATTTGTGTATTTTTTTATATATATTTTTTGCATTTTTTTTTTGATTCTTCATTTTCAAAATACAACATTACAATTATGAAAAAAGTGTGTCTTTATATTAATATAATATGATGTACATTTTTTTTTTATACTTGTAGATTTGCTGCACATAGTTTTTTTTTCATTGATTTTGTGTTTTTTTTTTTTGTTGGTTTTGTTTATAATGACAATGGATTTCTGTGTGTGTATATGTGTTGTTTTTTTTGCTTGTAACTGCTCCTCAATTGTATCATCGTCTCGCATTTGAATAAATGTGTGTATCTGTGTGTGTTCTGGGATGATGATGTTTGGTTTTGGGGTTGGGTTGGAGAGGAGGGTTCATAGATCGCTTTGCTCATGGAGTAAGTGTGGAAGTAAAAGGATAAAACAATATTAGAAGTTTCTATTCAATATATATGTAAAATTTGTAACAGTTTTGCGTTTTGCAAATAAAAAATACAAAAACAAACAAAATTAAAATGAAACAAGCATTGCAGGCGATGTTCGCGAGCACAAAGGAACAAACGTGACGTTAACCACATAAATCATATAAAATAGAAACAAAACATTCGACACAGAAAAAAGTTATTTGACATTAATGTGAAGAAAAATAATAATCAAGAAAATGGGCATTGTAGAGATGTAAAGTTACAAATATGTTTTGTATGTGTGAGAGTTTTTGTTGGTTACTATTTATAGATAGTATTTTGTTTTTTTTGTTGGTTTATTGTTGTCAAAAGGGAAACAAAGTGTGTTTTCTTTCTTTTTACTGCTCTGATGGTGTGGGTGGTGGTAGTGGAGCTGTGTTGCCTAGTTAATTGTCACCGGCCTCTGCGGGCTCATCACCGTCTCCTTGTGTGTCGGAGGTCCACAACGTCAGGTTGTCCCTCAGCAGCTGCATGATCAAGGTGGAGTCCTTGTACGAGTCTTCGTTCAGAGTGTCCAACTCAGCTATCGCATCATCGAAAGCCTATTCGAACGATATTAAAATAAATTATTAGAAAAAAGGTCAAACAATATTGCGTTTGAATGGCTTCTATGGGAATTGTTGTTGTCGATGGGTTCGTTTTTTTAATTAAAACAAATAATACATAGGATAATAATAAATTCATAAAAAATATACAGAAACAAAAAGCTTCTTTTCTACGTAAAGTTCTCAAATTACAAAACATTTGATTTTATGTAGACTTTTCCTCGAAGTATATCCAAAATCACGTGCGTTAGCTCAACATGACTAGACACCTCCATCAACAACAACTATAAAGCATTCCCACGATGCTGTAAAAGTGAATATTCTTTGGTTAGTGGTAAAAAACAAATGTACACAAAATCGTTGCTGCGGGCTAATTGAACTCTGGGCTCGCTTCGAATGAAATTAAAATTTGAATTGGGAGACAGGGGAGAAACTACGGAAAATATGCAAATAAAACAAAATGTCAAAAGAACACCATTTGGATGGTATTCTACTTACGTAATGCTGTTAATGCAGGTGTAATAAATTATGTTAGAGCATAACAGATAGATAGTTAGATAAACTAGGCTACAACGACGAAGAATTATTGGAATATTTACGTTTAATTTTTATTTTAAATGGGTTAGCGATTTTGTCAGATTTCTAGAGTTAACGGTTAACGGTTAAAAGGGGTAGTTTTTTTATAAAATATCATTCTATTAGAGTTATCAAAAATTTTTTTTTTAAAAAAACAACAACAAAAAATGCAGAAAATTTTATTGTAACCTGTTTAGCCAGATGACAGGCTCTTGCCGGTGAATTAATAATCTCGTAATAGAAGACCGAAAAGTTGAGCGCTAGGCCCAATCGAATCGGATGAGTTGGTTGCATTTTCGACTTTGAAATATCGAATGCTTCCTGATACGCTTTTTGTGAATCCTCAATAACCGCTATGTGAAACAGAAAAGAAATTTCAATAATTTACGTAATGAATAAAGGATTTCTAAAAATAATATTCTAACAGTAAATGGTTTTGAGCTCAAACGAATGAGATAATTTAGGGATATAGAGAATAGGTTTGGTTCAGAGAAGTTTTGAAGATCCGATCTGGCAGCGACGATTGTTGTAGACATTGTTTGTTATTGACGACATTGAGATTGTTTCGAGTGTAAATCATCACCTGTTTGGCCAGTTGACATGCTTTGTCCGGAGAGTTCAAGATCTCGTAATAAAAGACTGAGAAGTTAAGGGCCAGACCCAGTCGGATGGGATGTGTGGGCTGCATTTTACCCTTGCTGATTTCGAAAGCGTCTTGGTATGCCGCTTGGGAATCGTCCACGACGGCTAAAGGAAGGAATGGTTAAATTTGGACTGGTTAATTTAAAACTAAGGTCTAATATCTAGATTTTTGAACACACTTATTTTCTTAAATAATATATTTAACTAAAATGTAAAAAGTAGTGTTTTGAAATATAATTATTATTAATTATTGTTATTTTTTAATTATTTCGGATTTGAATTATTATTTTAATTTAATTTGGAATACATTATAATTATTCTATTGATTCTAATTACTTAATTAATTTTCACCAGGACTACAATAAAATCCAATGAGGCATAAAGAGAATCTGTGCTAAAATAGCATATATGACGTATACACACAGTCCGCAAGAATCCGATATAATGGGTTTTGTCATGCGTAAAACCCTCACATTTTCGGTATATAATGACCTCTCTATAACCGGCACCGCAATCTCGTGGGTGTCAAACCACTGACTACCCGTCGTTAGTATTTTCCGTGCATTGAAAATAATCAATCAATTATAGGTGTACTCATATAGTGTATGATTTGTATATATATATACTTAATTTCAATTACGTGTGTGAACTGATACAGATAGCGATCGATATTCAATTTATGTCTAAATAAAATCTATGTACGAGCTGCTACTGCTGATGCTACTAAACAAAACTCAACACTGGAACACTTACTGTTGCGGGTCTCTCCAATAGCAACTTCTGCCAAGTACCGGTAGTAGTCTCCCTTCATTTTAAGGTAGAAAACCTTGCTTTCTGGATTGCTGGCCTTGGGGATCAGGTATTTGTCAAGAAGACCCTAAAAGTAAACAAATTTATGTTAGAAAATATAACATTGCGATAATTCGTCGGATGATACATTAATTATACATTGTGTTTTGATCAATATATAACAATGATGGAAAACATAACTTCCCTTTTTTGCATGACTGACACAACACAAACATTTAATACAATATCACTAATACATAAGTATAGCTACTTCAGGCAGGATCGTGTGTTGGATGCCGCTGGGAGCGAGTTTTTTAGAAAGTTTGTTGAATTATAATTTTGTTGTGAACGCACCGACCATACCACACAAGTATAATATACAATATTATACACTATACACTATCATAGAAATTAGTACGCAAAATAAGCCCTCGAGCTCAACGCCCATAGAAAATGCAAAATTGTAAATATACTCGGAAAGTTGCAGAAGTTTTATTAATTAGAGTTTGTCGATGTTTGTTTTCAGGTGAGTGACACAATCTAGTTTTTTGAAGTAGTTTGCTATGTAATACACATGTATACCTCATTTTAAATATGTATTTATTTTATTTTTGTTCACTTCATTTCATTCATTTCTTATTGTACGATTATTTCATGGCAATGCATTTTTTTGTTAAAGTTTGTTAAAATCGCAACAAAATGACAAAAATGTAGGTTTCAGTTAAAAATAGAATACTTTGGCAATAGAAAATCATATAATAAAACTTCGACTCTACAGGTTGACATCCCCTATGCGCGATTTCAAATTTGAGTCCTTTTTGTTTTTACTGTCTTGTTTTAAATGAAACCTATTGGACTGAAATTGTTCTGTGCATAAATAATTACTTGTTTCTTTACTTCAATAGACTTAAACTTTAACAATTCCTTTTTATTTATTTTTTTATAAAAATTGTGTTTAACATTTCATATCCTTTTCATTGGTTATTGTGATTTAGTGACAAAAATGCTCTCCTCGGCAGTGAATTCTACTCACCAAATAATGTGGTGGCGAAAATGCGCTTGAGAAGAATTCAGTCCTCGTTAAGTTAAAATGTTGCTGAGTTCAGTTTAGTTTTTTATTGAAAAGGGAAAAAACCTAGTAAAATTTTGAATATTTTTGGATTTTTGGAATTTCTGCAATTTCAGGAATACATCGAGCTAAAAAATGTGAGTGTTTTGAACTAACAAACTTATTTTTAGGTTATATTCATATATTTATCTTAACCTGCACACTCGGAGCTGCTTATCCTTGATTGGGTAATATAGTATGAATTACCTTAAAAGGTCATAGATGGCACTAGTAATACTAACGAATGTAAATAATAGTTGTAGTTTAGTCTTCAATGTTTTTGTAACCGTTGAATACTATTGGCACGACACGTGGTTTTTTTCGCTGCATTTCGATAAATATTGGGGTGTTTTTTTGTCGCATTGGGAATCAAAATCGCTAAAATTTCTGCATCGAAACTTTAAAATCGTTTTTCTCAAAAATGTTTTTTTTACACGTCCTAAAACATAACATAACTTAATTCTTTACCAATTACCAATTTACCATTTGACAGTATCTTTCAAACAAGATTATCTAAAAAAAGACGAAAATTGACGTGAATTGAAAAAAAAGAGCGGAGCCCTACATTGATGGCGTAAGTCAACCACCTGCTCAGCCGCCATTTTCATTTGGATCGCCACTTCAATGTATAGCTAATAAAAAAGACCACATGAACATAATTTTAATTTTTTTCGTTAAAATTAATGCCTTAGGATCTAAAATTAGTCTATATATCGCACATCTACATCATTAAATGGATGAAATACAGTTAATTCCACCCTATGTCTAACCGCTACATATATACTTATTCTGCTCGAGCTCGCGCAGTTCATTTGGCACGTGCGCACACATATACAGGGTCCGCCATCTAACATTTTTTTTTTGAACTAGTGGTTATTTCGAGTGTGGCAACACTGATGTCACA
>JANSTU010037787.1:0-11255 GCA_027564075.1 Bolitophila hybrida | reverse complement strand
GCTGTTGGAAATGGAAAAGTCCCAGTTGATGCGACATCTGGATTAATTACTCTTACCAACGACTTTTGCCGATTTGTTGAAATTCGCACTTTTTTCAATTTTCCGATTCGAATAACCTCTTCCATAGAATCGATTGCCGAAAACCGCAATCAGGACTCATCTGGTTGTATATTATATAGATTATTTTTAGTTTGTATAATTTGTTTTTTTTTCTTCTATTTTTTTATTTGTAGACAATGACGATGTAATATTGAAAAGATTTAAAGATGGATTGGGGAGATATGTCCCTGTTGACGACACTTAAAAAAAAACTGCTTCAGTAATTGTAGCTTATCTATTTTCTCTGTCCTTTCACAATTGTGTGCTGAGCATTCAGGGACGCCTAGAGAAACTTACTGGACCCTTTTACTTCAAATGCGAATTTCGTACTTATCTGAAGCTAAAAAAGAATGTTTTTTTTAAATTACGATTTTTTTCGAGAAAAAATATATGGAAAAAAAGAATTAAAAAAATGTTATAAAATTTCAATTTTTCTTTATTTAGACTGCAATAACATACTTTAAAAACTAACTGCATTACCAATGGTACTTTAATACAAAGATCAAAGAGCAGCAATTACCGAAACAAGCTCATGTGAAGAGCACCTAGGCTATCAGCACTTCCTACAGTGTTAGGAATAGTGCAAAAACAGCAAGACATAAATGTTTGGGAAAATCGTCACTGAATTCAGAGAAATAAATGAATTTAGCAAATCAAATAGAAATTATCTTATTAATTGGTTGAAATGGATAATTTTCTTCTCTTAATTCTTCAGAAACGTGTGATTCGTATTTTTCGTCAAAAGTTGCCGCAGCTAATCATCTGTATCGCATATCGTTGGAAAAAGCTACAAAAATGATGATGAGACATTTTCTATTCCATTTGCATTCGTATAAAAATGTGATCCCAATTATTTCGAATCATCTGAAAATCGGATAGTACATTAGATTAAATTGATGATGGTGTATCGTCCTGAAGTTAACATGGAAGAAGAGCACGCATGTCACTATGCGGACCCATTGTGCTCCTTCTAGCTTGGGATCTGAAACATAGAATGTTTATTATAAATATAATGGTGGATTGTTACTACTATACTCTTAACGACCTGGGATTACCTGTTGTCGGCCAGGTTGTTGAAACTGCATCTTGAGTACTCGATCACTGCGCAGCTTAGGGTTGGACCACTCCTGTCCGCTTTGCCGTGACGTAGGTTGTGCTACAGCCTCTCTGGGTATATAATATATGATGTAATTCTATTACCTACTGACGGTTATGAGTATGGTTATTCTGTTGGTGAGAATGGCCGAAACATGTCTTGGGTATAAATTGTAATAACATATTATTAGTCTGAATATTAGATATATATCTACCATGAGTAATTGTTCCCAGTAGTTCTGTTGTGGATGATTTCACTTCTATTAAGTCCTCTGGCATTTGCTGTTTTGCTTGAATTTCTCCTAGCCGCTATGCAGTAATGAATTTTACTAGAATATTACAGAATCAATAGTTCAAATAAGAAGCTTCCTGATACTTTCCGAGTGTTTTAGACTCGGCTTCCGATCCGGATCACCCATATTTACGTTTACAAGCGTCAGCATTCTGCAGAATCGACAAATTAACGAATTTTGAATTTTATTGAGATTGTGACATTTTATACCGATGTACTGTTTTTCTCATATTAATATCTTTGAAGCAATATTAAACTCTTTTGAATAAATTATAATGGCAAATGTATAATTTAAGGGCGTTGAGGTAACACATTTTTTAGTCAATATTAAATATGAAAATGTCTTTGAGAAGACAATAGAATCCTTTGGAATGGCGGATAGAGGGCACAACGACCTACAACTTTTGAATATTTCCTTAGGAAAACAACCCTTGCGAATGGCGATAGAAGGCCATGAAATAGTATCCTATGACCAAAACCTTTTGAATAATTTCTTAAAACAGAAACAGAAAACAGAAAATATGCCAAAACTTCTAAACTTAGGCGTATATGTTTTTTTATATACATTTTATTTTTTAATTTATTTTTTCTAAAAATATTCATTCGAAAACTTTTTTTCCTTCAAAAAGTTTCGTACAAACATTGTGATTTGAAACCTGATTCTTTTACTATAGTATACTAAAGTACATTTTAGGTGCTAAACCTAATTAACTTTTAGAAGTTTAGAAATATAATAAATATCAAAATAATTTCATTAAATAATATAAATTTTGGAATATTATTTATTTACTTGAAATAATAGAGCAAGCAATATTCAAGATAATTCAATTCTAGTTTACTAACCGTATCAGGCTCTTGCCCTATATATTTATTCTATTTCCACGCTGACTTTTCATTTCTAGAAACTGTTTTATTATACAAACATTTATAATAGAATATATACACGTAAACAATAACGAACAGTGTTTTCTATCATGCAATAAATCGATTGCAGAAAGCAACACTTGCAGCCAATATTGGGCGCCCGATGCATGTAAGTGCAATATAATATGATGATGGTTTGACTAGCACGCTCGCACGAGAGCCTAATAGACACCCTCGAAGGGGTGGGATCGGGGGCTTTTGTTTGTACGTGCGCACCTTGGATTCGAAAGCTCATTTCAAAAGTTGCCGCTGGTGCTGCCGGATTGTTTCACAAGCGTTATGAAGCCTATAAATACGAGAAGGCATTTATGTGCCGGATTAGTGCGTGAACGAGTCTCACTGGAATTAGTCGCAAAGTACAATAGGTATTCGATATACTCCAAGATGGCTCAACGGTCGAAATTAACGGGTGGTACTCCGATTACAAGTGAAATTGCTATTGTAAGCATTTGTGTTAAAATTATAAGTGTTTTTTTAAAAATAATTTTACGTTCAATTCTGTAGGAATTGCGAAAAGTGGTATTTGGTTCGGCTGCAGCACCTCCGCGAGGAGAGTGGACACGTACGGCTATTATATTCGGATTACCCAAGGAAGTGCGTTAGAAAATATTTTTGTTAGTGCTGTTTAATACATTTGCTTTTCTATGTCAAAGGAATATTCGTACGGGTTGCGTTCAGCTCGTAATGCTACTCGAGGTCTTCAATCGGTTCTTCAGGCATACATCATGAAGCACTTTATATTCGAAAATCGACCGCGAGATATGAAATCAGTTCCGATTGACCAGTAATAATATACTTTGTTTGTGCGATTTTGTGATGTGATTTATAATATATGTTTTGACAAAGCAGGCTTTTGAGACCCACAGAAGCTGAACAACAGGAAGCGTTGTTATCAGCCATGGCAGCTATTTTATGGAACATTGGCGAGAAGACTCTGGCAACAGTGGTGCTGCCAGGTGATATACCCCATATTGTTCATAGCCATACCTATTTTCAGGATTCCGTCACAGAGAAGGTTTGTTGTCTACTTACTTGCTCAGTTATTTAAAAAAATATATATTTGATTTATATAAAATACCAATAATAACACTTTTTATTGATTCGATAATAAGTTTAATTTTATATGCACACCTTTAGAAATTTAAGGATACATTCATTCAATTGTCTGCCCCAATCTCAAAATGATTTAAATACTTTTATTTTACTATGAAATTCTTAGTTATAAATACTAATATGGGAAAAATATTTTTTTTTACGTTGTGACATATCATATATTATTTAATATTTTATGAAATATGAAATGCAGGTAATTTTTTATTTCTTTAAAAAAACCCTAAAATATCTTATGATAATTAACTACATAGCTCTAATGAAAATGTTTAATTTTGATCGGAAAACCACAGCCGAATGATTTATATTAAATCCCGGAAATCCGACATATTTTTTGGGTTCCAATTTTTAGCTTTCTAGAACGTATGGTTTTGGCCCTGATATTATATTATTGAAACCTAAAAAGATTTTTGAATATTTCAAATTGTCTTTGTAATTTTTTTGTATATACAATTATACATTTCATTATTATATTCGCAATATTTAATGTTGTGAAAATGTCACACACATACGTAGTAAATAGTTTACAAAAAGTTTATTAGAAATCTAAATAAAGGTTAAAAGAATTATTATGGTTGTGATTGTTCTTTTTTACGTAAAAACCATAAATAGAATTGAATTAATAGAAAAATGATTTGTTATTTTTACTGAAGCACACACATAATTATAGCGATAATTGATGCTAATATGCAGATTTTTTTTGTATTAATAAAACAAATATTTAAATTGTATAATAATATCCAACGCCATACTATTTAATCTTTGCAATAAATGCTTTCAATTCATTTTTACTTCAAACCATAATTTTCCCTCAACAGAATATTAAAATTCCACTGACATACATTATCCCCTGTATCACATTCGTTTCTAATTTGAACCTTGTTGTTAGTGACATGCCAGGGCAAATGACAGAGCATACATTTTTGCTCCTCCTCCTAGAAATATATTTTCTAATCTAATCATCATCATTTTGCATCTGAATATATTATATTATTCTTTATTATTATTGTCATTTAGCATGGGAAAATTCAAACATTAATCTCATGAGGTTGTCCTTCAGTTTTCAAAAGTTCCAAAAACCAAATACTTTTAACAAAGATCGAAAAACCAACCAGCGGAATGGATGGAACATTTCTCAAAAGTTCAATGAGAATGCCAATACCTTAATGTCCCGAAAATGTAAAACTATTTGCTGGAAGAAAAACAGAAATGTTGATGATGACGAGATATTATTCATTAATTCATAAATTAACATTACCCCTGAAACTCTAGATAGGCCAATCAGTAGTGAAGATAGATTAATTTGGGCGGTGGAGAATGATTTTTTGCATCTAATGATCTGATTAAATAATAATATAACTTTTTTTGTTTCTTTATGTCATACGTTTCTTTTGCACTTCTCGGCCTGGAGAAGATGGTTGATTATTCTAGATTAACAATAATCTCGGAAGTCTGTGGTTTCCATCGGTTTCCAGAAGTTCAGAAAATGGATTAGATAGACATTTAACAAATATTGACTGGATCACTTCTTAGATGTTCAAAGAGAATACCAGTTAGTACCTTGACGACTCGATAATGTGTAGCGCAATGTAAGCAAACTTACCTAAGAGCAATGATCAATAACATCATTGCTCTTAGACGGGAGGTTTATCACTACCCCTGAAAACTGGGGATAGGTCAAACAGTAATAAAGATTCATTTTTGAGGAAATCTTTTCTCTACTTTACTACACTGGGGAGAACGCAATACATTTATAAGTTGTAAGGTCTTTGGATACATACATTAAATCTGGATTAAAAGACAACTATCTTTCATCCCGAATCCCGGCAAGGCTATCTAAGCAGCCGAAAAATCCTTCATAGCAGAAACGATGATTTCAAGCTTGATTATAAGCAACTACCAACAAGTGTTTTATACGCCATCAGAACCATATATATGTAGTACTGAACTCAGTAAACAAACTTTACTTGAACGATGTGTTAGTGGCTTCAATTAAAATTGCAACGAAAGTTATAATCAGCTTATATGGAAAATCAGCCCGATGATCGTGTCGAGTGGAGCGATTCTTGTCAACATAGCAGCCTACATTACAGTTGGACTGTTCAACGAAGAATCCAAGTCACTTTCATTTTAACTAAACGCCACCATAGAAAATTGTGGTCTACAGTGGCAGAGAGGCGCCCCGCCGAGAGCACTCGTGCATTTTTGAAGCGACATCGTCTGTGCAAAAGTTACAATATGGGCCCAAAATAGACTGTAAGATTTTAAAAAAAAGTTTTCTTCGTGTTAACTGAAGTTGAAACTTTAAACGCGTTTTTTTCTCGATATGGTGCTTTTGAAATCGGTGGCCAAAATTACTCAAAGACTTAACAGTTATTTTTAAAAGTTTGCAGGCTTTTTCAATACATAGAAATGTAGTGTTTGATCGTTAATCGTTAATCGTTAAAAAAATCCACTTTTCTAGCCAAAAAAACACCGTTATTTGTAGTGAAAATCCTCCGAGCAAATACTAGTTCCCATTGTTATTTAACTAAATCCATTGAAATTTTATGTTTCAGATGAACCAGTTCGCCACAATTTTAGTCCCCGAAAATGCAAAAAAAAACACATTTTTAGTGTTCAATGTATGTTCTTTAAGATGATATATTGATCGTTTAAAAAAATATGAAAATGACCTATTTTTTTGCGCTGCAAGTGGGGGGTAACCTCTTAAATCTTGAACCCAACAAAGTACAAAGAGTATATACTCTTTAAAATTAGTAAATCTCAGTATTGAATGTAAAAACATGAAAACGTCTAATGCTTTCCGGTATTGCCAGAAAGATTTTAGTAAATCATCTGACTTTTGCTGTTTCTTTTTACCGTAATAACTCATTTGCATTGCATTCTTGTCCAAACTTCTCTGTTTAGATCCTTCTAAATATGCCCGACTTTACATACTTAATAAATGTTAGGCGAAAATTTAATCTAAAAATCGAAAAATCTAATCTAAAATAACGATATACAAACATGAATTTGAAATATCACTTCTGATTTCAGACATAAATATTTCCTCTAAATGATGAAGAGTACAATACCACTTCGGTGAGTTCTCAATTTCACTCTCTTCCATACAAACATTTCTCGTTTGTACTCAATTGAAATATCTTAACAAACTTATTTAGAATAGATTTTCCAGGTTGTATACTTGTAAACGATGAAAAAAGGGCATATTTTTTTTGCACATGTAAAGTTATCAATTTAATTAAAATAATGGAAAACATCCGATCCTTTGAGGGGTTATATATATATGTCGCTTCAAAAATAGGTGTTTTTAAGATTTTCCTGTGAGTACATTTTTAAATTATAATCCACAACCAATATACATTCCATTGACCAGTTTGGTCACTGAAATAACATGACCATAAATTTCAAAATTAAGTTTTCGAGAAAATCGTTTTAAAGTTTTGAAAGTTTAAAGTATTTTAAATATAGAAATAATTATATTATATAATTATTGCTTTGACTGGTCCGTACAGAATAGAATAGCTAGTAAAGTACATTTTTCGCAGATGTGAACCCTTTGAGTTCTACTGCTCGCCGATTTCAAAAACATGGTTTCAAGAAAAACTCGTTTGATGTTTGTAAACGCTGACACTTTTCGAAATCATAATATTATGGTTGATATTTTTGTTTTACCTTTACTCTGCTATCCCAGCACCCTTCAATTGCCCTTCCCTTATTGGATCCTGTTTGTGATGTGCTACTCCTATTGGAGCTACTGTGCTCCTACACTCACAACACATCCCCGATGGTTAGGAGTCTTAATTTGCCCTAACGCGACTCTAGCAACTTTGCAGGGCAAATGCGCATATTTTTGAGCTATCCCACGCACCGAGATCTATCTTGCTATTTTATATTCGGAATCGTGAATCATCAACGCCATCATACACTTATTGTTCTATAGAGGGTGCGTGTGTATATGTTAATCGATGGCATTAATGTTCCGTTATTCCAAATCAATAACCTATTTCAGAAATAGGCTCTTAATAGCAAGAGGAATCTACTGATTTAAAGTGCTACATTCGAAAAACACATCGGTCTGCCGGCCGGGATTGAACCGGTGACCTCCCATAAGCCAGGCCAACGCGTTTACCCACTCGGTTATGGCTATGGAGCTATACAGTAATGATCTAGTATGTTATCCGATGGCTCAAAAATGGACGGCCAATCAGGTGCTGGAATATTTTCAAATAGAGAAAATATGAAGCTCCACATACCACTTGGAAACATTGCAACAGTATTTCAAGCAGAGATACGTGCGATTCTTTGAGGTATATAAATTCTTCTTGAAAAACAAATAACAAAACAAACTCTACGTTTCTTTTCTGACAGTAAAGTAGCACTGAAAGCTATTGACACACACCTATTAAATATCGGGTCTTTACAAGTCAAAATACTATATATCGAAAACAGTATTTGTATAGTATTCTGATAACGGTATTTTTAACTGGACCGGTCCTAAACCAAAAACGGTCTTTTAAACCTGACCGGATAAACGATATTTCAACTCTTCTCACTCTGTCAGTAAGCGGTATTTCGGTTTGGACCAGTCTATCTGTGAGGACCAGTCTTTTGGTCCGAACCTGTCTTTTTTTTAAAAAGGTTGACCCGTCCACAGGATTTACAATTTTGACAACACTATATACGTATAGAGTGTCCCCCGAAAGGTAAGTATTGTCTCGCACGGCAGTACATTTCTGTGCTACTGCTCGGATCGTAACGATTTTTTCCTTTTTTTTCTTCTATGGTTGTATTTTCATAAAATGAAAAACAGTAAACGTTTTTCGAAAATAATGAAAAAAATGAAAATATCCTATTTTAAAAATAAAACATTACGAAGAATTGCTATTATTCATTTTTTAAAACCTCTACCATGTAGTTATTTTTCAACGCAAATTATTTCGGTAGGATCTTTCCATTTTTTTTCATTAAATAATAATTGATTAAAACTTCTACAAAAAAAGTAGTTTTGTCGTTTAAAGGATGTTTAATAATTAATAATATTGCCTTCAAAAAATAATAATTTGAGCGTAAAAAGTAACCCCTAAAAGAAAAAAAAATCTATCAAATGAATCATTTAAATTAAATTAATGCAGTTTTTTTATTATTTTTCCCCTGATTTCTGATTCCTACTTAGAGGTTCATTCATATCATTGGGTACTGTTTATAACGTCATATCCTCTAAACCGTACTTTTGTCCCTAAGATGAATGCTGACGAGACTGCTAACTGAATTAGCTATCATTTTCTACAGTTTTCGTACAAAGATACATACAAACATACAATGAAATTAGCGTAAAAATGTATAAATATCACGTAAAGTGCATATGTTATATCGAAAGCATTTATGTATAACTTGTTGGATCATTTAAAAGTTCTATTTATAAATTCACTTATTTAATATGTATATTCCCTATTCATTATATGTACATTTTATATATTGTACATAGATATTTACAGCATATTTCATCATATTTTAACTTCCTAAACTCTTTGGAAGCGATTGTTTGCCATCATCGAACAACAAAAAAGGACGTTTGATGTTGATATGCGAAAATTTGCATACACAAATATATACAATTATACATACACACGCATACATTGTCTAAGTGTATTTGCCTGAGTGCACACAAAAGTTAGGCATTATGTGATAGTGGCACTTTGGAATACTTGCCAGCACACAAAAGATTATGTACTTTGCCTCAGACGTTTTCGCACAAAGCTTTTCAAATACACCCCGAGATCTAACAGATCCAAAATATTTGCTTTGACTCAACCCTCTTACGCTGTTCCTCTCTCTCTCTCTCTCTCTATTTATATTTGTATTTGATTTGTATATACTATATATATATGTATTTAACAAGCATATCGCTAATCAGATGCGCGCTAAACTTTGCTTCATCTTAGCAAACTTCAATTAAATTAAAAGCGGCAATGTCTAAAACTTAAAGCGAAATCTCTACTTATCATATCCATAATACCAGCATAATTGCACGTCAAATCAGAAGAACTGATAAATTGTTTATTTACAGCTTTTTTATTTCTCCATTTGCCTCTTGTCTTCAGCTTATATTTCAGTTTGAACATCATTACGCCGACAATAAATCATTACTCTTTTTCATGAAAAATACAAAATAAATAGTAAAGTATATATGTAATGCGTATAATTAATGTACCCTCGAAAGATGCTACATAGAAAAACCCAACCAGCATATTATGTCACCCTCGAGTGAACATCACCAAACTGAAAAAGAAAAACGCACTCGCCTCCATTCGCAGAACTCTGTAAAAAGCTTTGTTAATTTGTTTTGATACTTGTGTAAAATTGTGATTGAAGAGGCAATGGTTTCATTATTGGTCACAGCTTTCTGCGAAGCGCGTCTATTTGCATTTTATAGTGCACTTATGCTACACTTTTAATCCATTAACCGCATTTGTTTTAAATTCAAATTTAACTGTGGATCTCTATTTGGAATAATAATTCGACAGTACGGCGAAAGCAATTACCTACTCTCCTATATTATTATAATATATTGCACATTTTAGGTATCCAGTTTTGGATTCATTTTATTAAATTGTGTTAATGATGATGATGATTTTAGATGTCAGCAATTGCAGCACGTAGGCCAAAAAGACCATTGCAAAACAACCCAAATTGTTGTGTGTTTTTGTGTATGGCCCTAATGGAACATTGTTATTGATTTGATAGCTGAATCATTGATTTCTAATTTCGCATATGCCAAGAACTCGAAAGGTTAGAAAAACTTAACTTTAGTAAACACGGTATGCTAAACAATCTGCAATTCTCAAGAAATTTAATCAATTGTATATTGAATATATAGCATTTTGAAATCATCCTATTCATTTCACTTTCAAGACGTTTAAAAGGAAAGTGCTATCGTTTCAGATTCTTATCATAGCAATTTATATCGAATGGGACTAAAACGTGATCAGCATAACAAAAAGTATACAATAAAATATGTTAATGTCTTCTCGGATACAAAGTACAAGATTTGTTTATTGCGGCTATACATTTATACATTAATTTATTTTATTTCCGACTTAGTACATCAACAAGCAAAAATACATATATGTATATACAGTTACAGGCTATATACTCTGGTTGAGTGTCCATCAGACTCCAGAGCTCCACCAATGCGCTGACATGCATGTTTATTAATGTATATTTTAATTATTTCCTAATTAAACTCATCAATTATTTTATTAAACAACCAGCAAATTGCGAGTTGTTTGGCCGACTGAATGCATTTTATATTTATTTATATGATTTTATGATGATCAATGTAGTACATAATACATATCTATAATAATGCGACTATGCTTCTGTGTATTGTATTTATACGAAACAAGAATACTGTTAGTTTTTATGAGAGAAACAGAGATACTCATATGATTCCACTTCCCATAACATGACATCGAAATCGATTATCTTTTATTGTTTTCGAGCAGGATGAAATAAATAAAAAATATATTAAATATTTATCGCTCGCCAACAGTTTTTGTTTAACATAAATTGAACATAATTAAGTTCAAAAAAAAAATGCATTTTCTGCTAATTAATTTAAGAGTAATACTAAAAAGGTATATTTCGTAATGTAATTTAAAATTTGCATACCATAGTGTCAGAGTAGGTGATTTGTATATAATGTATAATGGTGTTGTGTTAGTGTTTT
>JANSTU010037776.1:0-11255 GCA_027564075.1 Bolitophila hybrida | reverse complement strand
GTGGCTACTTCTAAAGCATATTCAATGCTCGGTTTCATGATGAGAGTTTGTGCTGATTTTGTAGACCGCAAAGCACTCAAAAGCGTGTATTTTGCACATGTTCGATCACATTTGGAATGATCCGTTTGGAATCCCAGTAACGCGGTGCATTCAAACAGAATTGAATCTATCCAGAAACGATTCTTGCTTTATGCATTGCGTCAACAGGGTAGACAATGTCCTTCCTATATTGTTCGATGCGAGCTCATATGTCTGCAGACTCTCTCCTTTCGTCGTAAAAATGCATGTATTTTCTTCTTGTTTGATCTGTTATGTAATCGTATCGACGCTCCTCATTTGCTGGCTCTTTAAGATTTCAATGGAGGCATAGAGCTAATTATGGACTTGCTGAGCCTATTAATATAATGTGTGAAGCTTTTAATAACATCGCTAATCACATTGATTTTAATCTTTACCGTGAGGCATTTCGGAGAATCACATTTAAGTTATTCCTGAATTATTTATATTAGTCGTACAAGTATGTGTTCAAAGCGAACCATACAACAGAAATTACATTGAATTCGTTGAGCACATTATAAATGTACAAAAATACAATTTTCCATCTTCCATCTATGGACACTATTCACATCCTCTTTCAAAGAACGCACACACCTATTTATTTCCATCTCACTGAAAATGCCCGGTTTATCCAGAAGCCGTTTTGTCTTTTAATTTAATCGCACATTGCAAGATACCCAAGATGCATGACATAGTTTATTGTCAGCATTGAAACTATGCATTTATAATAACATGAAACATATTTAGATAAAAATGTAAACACGATCCATTGCATCGTATATTGTGGAAAAGGATGCAGGCGTACAGAACAGGTTGATTCCCACCATCCGTTTATAGGCGTTTGAGGTTCGCAATAATTTCGTCTTGCCTATTATAAATTATATATACATATACGTTATATGTCTTATGGTATGTTCATTGTATGTACATCATCTCGTGCTGCGTGTGTACACATATATCTTCTAGAATTCTAGACATTTTATATAATAAAATGCGTGTTTATATACGCTCGACTAGTTTTTTCCCTGGTTTCATTGCGTGCGCGCGAGCGTGTGCGCATTTTTCGCGGCGTCGCTTTATTACATGCTTTTATATACATTGCGCCACAAGACAACATTACAAAAAAAAAATGCTTTGTAATTATTACACTCTTCATTAGATGAGCTCGCGGTGCTTGTCTATGTTTAAGATCACGCCAAGATTGTTTCTTTGCTATAATGCACGTGGACACCATATACACAGAAACAATATATAACATACGACGTGTATTTGCACAAAGACGTCTTCGTCTACCTCTAAGATTAATCTGTGCAAGTGTTTGACGGTTTTGTACATGTTCCTTAAATTGGCGTTACAATATCTTCATTGAATTCGTTGTATAAAAGGAACGCAATTACCGTTCGTGTTAGAGTGAAATAATTCAGTGCTGTTGGTGCTCGACACCGAAATGGATGTGAGCTTGAATTTATATTCCGAACTGCGGCAATGTGGGTGTATAGGTTAATAAAATACACCTACAATTCTACATATGAATAAAGTGTATATTATATATTTCTGACCTACAATGGCGAAGAGTATAAATATTCGCAGAGCTGACCGTTATTGATAATTTTGCCATTGTTGTAAAAATGCATTCAAGATGTGTCAAGCCAGAAATGGACTGAGTTGAATGCACTTGTACAGTTATTTGAATGCATACCTACCTACATTGTTGTTAAAATACTTTCTTATTCAATTTCTTTATTACAGAAGCCCAAGGTCGATTGTCGGACTTCAAATGTCCATCTGAGGGATATCACGCTGATGCAGATAATTGTACAATTTTCTATCGATGTGTCAACCAGGAATCTTCGAAACTGACAGCATTTGAGTTCTCCTGTGGACCGGGTACAGTATTCTCGCCAGATCTAAACGTTTGCGTACATCCCGAAGACTCAGGCCGCGAGAACTGTGGTGGAAACAATTTCAATGAAATCGACAGTGACCAGCAGAGTCATTCGTCCACAGTATCGTCAGCAGCATTGGTTAAAGAAGAGGTACCAACCACAACGACAGAAGCACCAACAACAACAACCAGCACAGAGGCTCCATCAACTACTACTACAACCACTGAAGCTCTGCCCAGCACAACTTCGGAAGGAAGTGCATCCACACCGTCCGATTCCACGTTTACTTGCACCCAGGACGGTTTCTATGGTGATCCAATCGACTGCAGTATTTTCTATCGATGTGTGTCCAGCGATAAGGGAACCTTTTCGAAATATCAATTCCAATGCAGTAATGGAACAGCATGGGACGAAAGCATTCAGAGCTGTAATCACGCATGGCTGGTAGAAAACTGTGGCAGTCGAGTGTCGAACGATTACTACGAATCCAGTTCACAGTCATCCCAATCATCGCAGTCCTCAAGCAGTGAATCGTCGTCGTCTAGCACAAGCAGCTCTAACAGTCAGACTACCTCAAACTCACAGAGTTCGACAAGTAGTCAGTCCAGTTCATCGTCCAGTTCATCTTCTAGTTCGTCTTCAACTTCGTCATCATCAAGCTCTAACAGCCAAGGATCTTCGTCGAATGCCTCAAACAACCAAGGATCCAGTAGCTCTTCCCAATCAAATAATCAAGGATCATCATCGAATGCGTCAAACAATCAAGGCTCCTCAAGTTCATCGAACTCAAATTCCAACAACAATAACAATTCAAATAATCAAGGTTCATCGTCCAGTTCCTCAAATAATCAAGGATCAAACACTAACTCAAATTCGAATGCAAACAATCAGGGATCCTCATCGAATGCATCTAATAATCAAGGTTCAAGTAGTTCTTCAAATTCGAACTCAAATAATGGAGGATCATCGAATGCATCCAATAATCAGGGCTCATCATCGTCGTCAAACTCGAACTCTAACAATCAGGGATCCTCTTCAAATGCATCCAATAATCAAGAATCGAATTCGAACTCCAACTCAAACAATCAGGGATCATCATCAAATGCCTCCAATAATCAAGGATCAAGCAGCTCTTCAAACTCAAACTCGAACAACCAGGGTTCATCTTCAAATGCATCCAACAATCAAGGATCGAACTCTAACTCGAATTCAAATAGTCAAGGTTCAAACTCAAACAATGAGAATTCTTCTTCGAATGCCTCCAATAATCAAGGTTCTACTGGATCAACGAGTTCAAACGCCAATAATCAGGGTTCATCTTCAAATTCCTCGCAAAATCAAGGTTCCAACTCGAACTCAAACTCAAATAATCAAGGCTCTTCTTCAAATGCCTCCAATAATCAAGGATCAAACTCGAACACAAATTCGAACTCAAATAACCAGGGATCTTCATCGAATGCCTCAAATAATCAGGGCTCCAGCAGCACTTCGAATTCCAACTCAAATAACAATGGTGATTCTAACAATCAATCGAACGCAAACAATCAGGGATCCTCATCGAATGCATCCAACAATCAAGGCTCAAGCAGTTCCTCAAACAATCAAGGATCATCGGGATCCACAGAATCTAACTCCAACAACCAGGGTTCGTCATCAAATGTCTCAAATAATCAAGGATCAAACTCGAACTCCAACTCAAACAATGAGAATTCTTCGTCAAGTGCCTCCAACAATCAAGGATCATCACAATCGTCTGGCTCGAACTCAAACAACCAAGGGTCGAATGCATCCAACAGTCAAGGTTCAAGCGGCTCATCGAATACAAACTCAAACAATGGTGACTCTTCGAATGCGTCCAACAATCAGGGTTCGTCTTCAAACAACAACTCAAACAACCAAGCCTCAACCAGTTCTTCAACAAACAATGAAAGTGGAACCAGTAGCACAGAGAGTTCACAGTCTGGCTCTAATAATCAAGGAACCACCTCAAGTGGATCATCTACTTCAAATCAAGAATCCACTTCATCCAGTAATAACGCAAATCAAGGATCAACTAGTTCGTCTTCGTCAAACAACAATCAAGGATCTTCAAATAATCAGGAATCCTCCACAGGCTCATCTGGTAACAATAATCAAGGTTCTTCCAACAACCAGGGTTCATCCGACAACCAGGGTTCTTCCAACAACCAGGGTTCATCCAACAACCAGGGTTCTTCCAACAACCAAGGTTCTTCCAGCAACCAGGGTTCCTCCAATAACCAAGGTTCATCCAACAACCAGGGTTCTTCCAACAACCAGGGTTCATCCAACAACCAGGGTTCTTCCAATAACGAAGGTTCTTCCAACAACCAAGGTTCTTCCAACAACCAGGGTTCCTCCAATAACCAAGGTTCATCCAACAACCAAGGTTCTTCTAACAACCAGGGATCTTCCAACAACCAGGGTTCTTCCAATAACCAAGGTTCTTCCAACAACCAAGGTTCTTCCAACAACCTGGGTTCTTCCAATAACCAAGGTTCATCCAACAACCAAGGTTCTTCTAACAACCAGGGCTCTTCCAATAATCAAGGCTCTTATGGTAACAACAACCAAGGTTCTTCCAACAACCAGGGCTCTTCTAATAACAACCAAGGTTCTAGTACCACAGATTCGTCAAACAATCAGGGATCTACAAGCTCTTCCAACAATAACAATTCAAACAATCAAGGATCCACCACATCCGGCTCAAACTCCTCAGAATCAACAACACCATCAGGCACAACCGAAACAACCACTGTACATCAACCAGCTGGTTCAAATGGTATTTGCGAGAGAGACGGATTTATGGGCGATGAAAATGATTGTAGAAAATTCTACAGATGTGTCAGCAATGGTCAGAACGGCTTTACCAAGCACGAATTTAAGTGTTCTGAAACTACCGTGTGGGACGATCAGCTGCAAACCTGCAACTATCCATATGCTGTAAATAACACAAAATGCAATACAGACAGCAATGGTACTGAGTCTGGAAGTAATCCAAGCAGTGAAAACTCTACCACACCCAGTGGAAACTTAGAGCAAACTACAACAACACAATCCTCATCAGTTACAACTGAATCAACACCATCGAGCACCACACAAGGTGAGACAACTACAGTGCGATCTACCACAACGACCACAGTTCGAACAACAACCCGTGGCTCATCGTATACGAAACCCACTCCAACTACAACACAAGCCCCAGCATCTACAGTTGATGGTGATTCATCCAGTTCGTATAGCCCACCAACAGAATCAGCTCCGACGACCGCTTCTGGTGAATCTTCAAGCTCGGCTAAACCAACCACGGAGTCCGGTGAATCCAGTACCTCAGCACCGACGACCGTTAATGGCGATTCATCCAGTTCGTATAGACCAACCACAGAGTCCGGTGAATCCAGTTCCTCAGCCCCAACAACAGTTTCTGGTGATTCGTCTAGCTCGGCTAAACCAACTTCTCCAACCAATCCTCCAAAAACAGAACCTTTATCACCATCAACTGCTAAATGTACCAAGGAAGGTTACCTAGCTAACGATCAGGACTGCAGTAAATTCCATAGATGTGTAGACAACGGCAATAATGGATTTACAAAGTACGATTTCGCTTGTGGCCCAGGAACAGTATGGAATGAGGAGATTGAAGCATGTGACCATCCGGAAAACGTGAAGAATAGCAACTGTAACGTCAGTTCAGGTTCAGCACCGGCTTCAGGTAATGGAGAAACTCCAAAACCAACGGACAGTGAGCCTACAACAAGCAATGGTGGTAATACTTCTGGACCAACAACTAGTTCTTCAGTAACAGAAGGACCTGGTTCACCAAGCACGACCACAACTACAAGCACTGGAAACCAAGGTCCGACAGATTCATCAAGTACCACCACATCTAGTACTACCACTACAACTGAACAAACAACAACTGGAAGTTCGACAACTCCAGGCTCTACCACCGCTGAGAGTTTACCAAATCAAGGTATCACTACAAGTACACCAGAAAATCCATCAAAAAATGAAAACACAACTGCAGCTCCAACAACAGACAAAACTACAACTCCAAAACCCCTACCTGGTGGAACCAATGGAAAATGTGAACGCGAAGGTTTCATGACCGATGACGAAGATTGCAAAAAGTTTTACAGATGTGTGAACAATGGCAAAAATGGATACGATAAGATTAGTTTTAGCTGTGGTGAGGGTACCATTTGGGACGAAAGCTCATCGAACTGTAATCATCCATGGGCAGTATCCGGTTCACCTTGTGGAACTGGCAGCGCTGCTGGAACAACATCACCGGTAAGTGGTGGTAGTTCGACATCTTCATCGGAAAGTGAGCCAAAAAATCCTGAAAGCACACCCACGCCAACTGAATCAACGACACAGGGTAATACACAAACTGGAACTCCTTCAACCGGCTATGGAAGCTCCACCTCTGCACGTCCTTCAGGTTCAACCGGCTATGGAAGCTCCACCACTGCACGTCCCGCTTATACAACCGCAAGCACTCCATCTACCACAGAGAATTCATCATCTGGAAGTTCAACAGATTCCTCAAGTCCAAATACTCCAGAAGCTCCATCAAAAAATGAAAGCACCACATCGGCGCCGGCTACAGACAAAACCACAACACAGAAGCCACTTCCTGGTGGAACCAATGGAAAATGTGAACGCGAAGGTTTCATGGCCGACGACCAGGACTGCAAGAAATTCTATAGATGTGTGAACAATGGCAAGAATGGTTTCGATAAGATTAGTTTTAGCTGTGGTGAAGGTACCATTTGGGACGAAAGTTCATCGAACTGTAATCATCCATGGGCTGTGTCGGGTTCACCGTGCAGTACAGGCAGTGCATCTGCTGAAACAACACCAGCAAGCAGTGGTGGTTCCACCTCTTCGCCATCATCTTCGTCAACTTCTACGGTAACTGAACCAAAAAACCCAGAAACAACAACGACCGCAAAGCCAGAACCGACAACTCAGGGCAATGGTCAAACAGGTACCAGTTCAACCGGGTATGGTAGTTCTACATCTGCACGTCCAGCATATTCCACCAGTACTAGCTCCGGATCCGGAAACAATCCATCAGAGGCAGGTTCAAACAATTCTAGCACCACAGTCAAACCGACCGCTGCTGGCACCGGAGGCAATTGCTCGGGAGAAGGATTCATCGGCGATCCAAAAGATTGTTCTGTGTTCTACAGATGTGTGGATAACGGAAAGGGTGGTTTCACAAAGTACTCATTCAAATGTGGTGATGGAACTGCATGGAATGAAGACCAACAGACCTGTGACTACGAAAGCACTGTAACTTCATGTGGCGGTACAAGTCAAAAGCCATCAACAACCACAGATAAATCTGGAGATGGTTCACCTGTAACTACAGTACCATCCGAAGGTCTGACTACAACACCATTGCCAGGCACAACTGAAGCATCTAAACAACCGGGTGAATCGACATCAACAAAAGAGCCACAAACGACGGGATCTTACACAACTACAGAATCTCCAACTAAGTCTCCCGGTTCTGGAGAGTCAACAACGTCTACAACAAAGCAGCCAGAAACAACTAGCTCTACAACCACAGAAACTCCAACCAAGTCCCCGAGCACATCAACTGATTCAGGTCAGTCAACAACTTCTTCAACACCAACCGGTTCATCGACAACAACTTCCCCACCAACAACTGGCACTGGAAATACAGAAAAATGTGAAAAGGAAGGATTTATCAGTGATCCAAATGACTGCACGAAATTCTACAGATGTGAGCCTTCCAAAGATGGGAAAACCTTTACTCGTCACTCGTTTGTGTGCGGCGAAGGAACCGGTTGGGATGAACAGCTACAAACGTGCAATTTCAAGAATGATGTTCCCAGTTGCAATGGTTCTCCTGGATCAACCAGTTCAACAGCGAAACCAACTAGCGAAACAACAAAAAAGCCAAGTTCAAC
The DNA here is from genome assembly GCA_027564075.1 of Bolitophila hybrida. Classification (NCBI taxonomy): domain Eukaryota; kingdom Metazoa; phylum Arthropoda; class Insecta; order Diptera; family Mycetophilidae; genus Bolitophila; species Bolitophila hybrida. The sequence goes on along the minus strand of JANSTU010037776.1, from coordinate 3,349 downwards.
CACACCAAAGCCAAGTGAACAGACAACGACGACCGAAACTCCTAAGACAACTGAGTCTAGCTCAGTAGATTTAACAACAACAACCAAAGATGGAACATCGGAAAGCACGACAATTCAAGAATCAACTACAACTGAAGCTTCTCCAACAACAACTGAAGGTAAAACTGAAAGTACGACTATTCAGCAAACAACAACTGTATCGGAATCAACTACAACCGATGCTCCTCCAACAACCACAGAAGGAAAATCGGAAAGCACGACCACAACTGTTCCAGAATCAACTACAACTGATGCTTCACAAGCTACCACAACTGATGCTTCTCCCACAACCACAGAAGGAAAATCGGAAAGCACAACACTTCAACCGACTACATCTGAGCCAGAACCAACCACCACTGAATCAGGACCAACGACAGAACAAACTACGACAAAGCCGTCGCCATCAAATCCAGGTAATAATCAATGTACTTCTGCTGGATTCTTCGGCGTTGAAGAAGACTGTTCAAAATACTATCGATGTGTTGACTACGCTGGTGACGAGAAGAGTTTCTCAATCTATTACTTTGAATGTCCCAACGGAACCATTTGGGACACCAATATTGATACATGTAATCATGCTGATAGTGTTCAACCACCAAGAAATTGTACAAAGTCTACTGCACCGCCAGTAACACAACCACCATGTGCCACAGCCACTGATGGTAAATTTCTAAAATTTACTTTTTATAATTAATCTTATATTGTTTTTTTTATATTTTTAATTTAGAACCATCAACAACACCAGCTGATACGACCACCGTGGCTAACACAAATTCTGAGACTACAACAAATCCATCGGAACAGACGACTACCAATGGTCAAACTGATGGCACCACAGTTTCATCAGAGACAACTACAAATGAACCAGAACCGGCTTCAACAACCGCTCAACCAGAGACCACAACCACAACAATTGTTGACAGCATCACCGCGCAACAGACTACAGAACCATCAGAGACCTCAACCACAGTAGAAAGTACTACTCCTCAAGAAACAACTACGACAGAAAGTGCGGAAAGTACTACTGTCAAAGAGTCTACTACTGTTGGCCAAGAGACTACTACAGCTGAAAGTGTGATCAGTACAACTCAACCAGACAGTACAACCGAAGAACCAGTAGACTACACAACCACTGTACGACCTGAGAGCACCACATCCGAACAAACTACAGAATCCATCAGTACTACAACAGACTCAACGACAGACTCGTCTACTACATCTGAACCGGAAACCACGACAACAGCATTGCCAGAAAGTACCACAACTGAAGGAACAACCGAAAGCACAACAACTGCTCCAGAGGCAACAACTAACAATCCTGAAACCACAACTCAGGAATCATCCACAATCACGGAACAACCACAAACTACTACCGACGCAACCACTGGCACTGAGGACACTACTACCACCCGGCCAGACACTACTACATCTGCTTCACCAGAAACTACAACTGCCGCAGCTACTTCTCCGTCTAAGCCTGACTGCCCACCCATAAAGGGTGAACAGAATCGTTTCGTATGCCCGACCGGATTCAAACGTCATCCGGACAATTGTAACTTGTTCTATCAGTGTTCCACCGAACCGGACAGTTTGAATTTGGCAATCGTTGTACTGGGATGCCCCAACGGAACTGTCTACAATGAAGATAAGATTAAATGTGAAAAACCTGCAGCTGGAGATGCATGCGATCGACCATCGTTCCGTTCCACAATCAGAGCAGCCAACATTCAAAGAAATATGGTAAGAATCTAGTCTAAATTACCAGTAAATTAGGTTTTTCTTATATTTTTTTGTTTTTTCAGGTTCAAATCAGAAACACCGAAACAATTTGCCCGGCTGAAGGTCACTATCCGCTCGGCGAAGAGACCTGCAGTGCTGCGTTCGTAAAGTGCGTCCACAATCAGGATACCGATAAACTCGAGGGTACCGTGTACCGTTGTCCACGTGGCTTTTCCTACTGGAACGTAAGCAAACGCTGTGAACGTACCGCCAAGGTGCCCAAGTGTGATGCTTCCCATCTTGGCAGTGCATCTGGCTTACCAGTCGAATGGATTAACCTGGGCAAACGAAGAAGCTTAAAGATCTAAATCATTTCCCTCGTCCTCAACATAATTTATAGTTATTAAAAACGATACTTCAATCGACTGAACGTTAGGATTACACAAAAATTAGGCCATACACGATATAATTTGACTAAGAAACAGAACGCAAAATTGCAATAACAACAAAAATGTAGTACTACAGAAAATGCTGCACAAAAATGACCAAACAGAGAGGATCGTTGACAGCGCATTTTCTGTAGTTAAACTATAAAACACTGTATTGGGTATTTACAGTAAAGGTGATTGGGTTTAAATTTATTTTGTTAGTATTTAAGTAGATTTTGTAAGTATTTATATTCATTAACATTTTGCGATTTGTGTCATTTAGTATTGTGCAGGTGTGCGCACCAGGTGCAGTAGAACGAAGCACCATATTTAAATTATTTATGTATAGGTTTTGTAAAACTAGAAAGTAGGCGAATGTATAATGTATAGATAGAAATAAACGAATGAATAATAAGTTTGACGTGATTGTTGAACAAAAATTTAATTGATTGTGTTTTTTTTGTTAGTAATACGATTGGAGTAAATTAATATTATTTTAATTTTCCAAAAATAATATTATTTACATTTTTTATTTTTTTATTTAAAACAATTACTTTTTAATTGTTTAGTAAAAATATTTGTTTGAACTTTTACTAGTCTAACTATTTTTTTGATTGTTTTTAAGTTTACGTTTTCATATTTTTGTATTTTATCCACTTTATGGAAATCATTTATTTTATTCACAATTTTCAGTATGTACATGTATTTTCAGTCCACCCTAATTTACAAAAGTATATTTTTATTCAAGACACATTGAATATATGACTGGCGCAGAATGTGCGTATAGGATAGACTAAACACATTTTTTTACGAAGTATTGCGCAAGTACCGATTTTACGTGGATTAGGAAATTATATTTATTTCAACTGGCGTAAAAAGTTATAGTGTATGTTATTTTAGTATTCAGTAAATGTGTCGGTTGCGATATTAGGATATTGTGTTATATTGCGCCAGTCTCATTTTTTTCACAATGATGACATTTCAGATGCGGGAAATGAAGACTGGCGTAAATTATATGTCAAATAACTAAAATCAGATTAGATTACTAGTAATAAATACTTACTAATAAAAATCGAGAACATTTTTACTAGTAAAAATCGAATTTGAACATTTTTACTAGTAAAAATCGAATTTGAACATTTTTACTAGTAAAAATCGAATTT
>JANSTU010037765.1:0-11256 GCA_027564075.1 Bolitophila hybrida | reverse complement strand
TTTTCGCAAATATCTCTCCTACATGTATTTTTTTTCATTTCAAAGCTCAAGCGCCCTTAATGGAAAACCCTTTACTACCAACATAGATTATATGACAAATTTCATATCTGATGCTTTACTTGGTTTACTTAATAAACACCCTCCATTACACGCTTACACCTGCAGTTGTAAAAGTCTTTGCCGAGCATAACACTGCTTACAATCACTGGAAAGTGGTAAAATCTGATTTAAGTTTACTATCTTTTAATAGACTCAGAAATAATAAAACTTCATAAACAATTAAAAACCCAAAATTTGCCAAAAACTTGACTTCAAACTTCCTTCTAAAGAAATTTGTTCGTGGTTCGGTGGTCGTTAGACAATGGTCTAAACCTGAACGTCAGGCCATGCTAATAAAATGGAATAGAAACAGCTATTATACTAGTCCTGTAATTACGAGTAAATAAATAAAAATTACTTGCAAAATCTTGTAACATTATTATTATTGTTTCGATTATTTCTTCTCTTTTTTCAAAACATCGAAACTCTTTTATTATTTGTTTTAATTGTTTAAATTGTAATAACACCGGTTTCGACGTTTTTGATTTTTTGATTATATTTAATATAATTTCTATTTTTCTATTTTATTTTAAATAATAAGAAAATCGAAAGTTTTGAATTTCTTGTTTCGATTTTTTCCCCAATTTTTTTATATATTCAATATATCAAAACATTAATATCACCGGTTTCGATGTTTTCGATTTTTTTGGTTATATTTAATATAATTTCGATTTTTCTATTTTTTAATATAATAAAAATATCGAAAATTTACAAAAAATTGTATCGATTTTTCGATTATTTTGGTTTTATTTAATATAATTCCGATTTTTTTATTTTTTATATAATAAAAAAATACAATAAATATAACAAAACATAAAAATATCGAAAATGTAATATTTTTTGTTTCGATTTTTTTTTTGGTTATATTTAATATAATTTTTAATAATACAAAAAATCGAAAATTTATCATTTTTTGTTTCGATTTTTCTTCTTTTTTTTTAATACATATAATCAAAATATCGAAACTTATATAATTTCGATTTTTATATTTATAATATATTTAAAAAAATAGAAAATTTTATATTTTAAAAAATTTAAATATAACCAAAAAATCGAAACCGGTGCTATTACAATTTAAAAAATCGAAACAAATTATAAAAGAGTTTCGATATTTTGAATAAATTAAAAAATAAAAGGAAAAATCGAAAAATCGAAATTATATTATATAAAAATCGAAAAATCAAAACAAGCGATATTAAACTTTCGAGTTTTAATTTTTTTTAAAAAATTGTAAAATCGAAATTATAATAAATATATCCAAAAAATCGAAACCGGTGTTATTACAATATAAAAAATCGTAACAAATTATCTAAGAATTTCGATATTTTGATTAAATTAAAAAAATAAAAGGAAAAATCGTAACAAGTAATATTAAACTTTCGATTTTTTTTAAAATAGAAATATCGAAATCATATTAAATATAACCAAAATATCGAAATTATATTAATTATAAACAAAACATCGAAACAAAAAATATTAAATTTTTGTTTTTTTTTAAATTTTTTTTTAAAAATAAAAAAATCGAAATAATATTAAATATAACCAAAAAATCGAAATATCGAAATTATATTAATTACTCGTATAAACAAAAAATCGAAACCGGTGTTATTACAATATAAAAAATCGAAACAAATTATCAAAGAGTTTCGACATTTTGATAAAATTAAAAAAATAAAAGGAAAAATCAAAAAATCGAAACAAGTAATATGAAACTTTCGATTTTTTATATTTTTTTAAAAATAGAAAAATCGAAATTATATTAAATATAACAAAAAAATCGAAATTATATAATTATAAACAAAAAATCGAAACCGGAAAAATATCGAAACAATAAATATTAAATTTTTTATTTATTTAAGTTTTTTAAAAATAGCAAAATCGAAATTTCATTAAATATAACCATAAAATCGAAATTTTAATAATTATATACAAAAAGTCGAAACCGGAAAAAAACGAATTAATAAATATTAAATTTTCGATTTTTTTTTATTATTTTTAAATATAGAAACATCGAAATTATATTTAATATAACCAAAAAATCGAAAAATCGAAATTATATTAATTATTATAAATGTAACCAAAAAATCGATATTATATTAAATATAACCGACCATTATTCGAATGTCCAGTTTGCAAAAAAAAAAACGAAAAAATAAACGAAAGGGTTGCAAATAAGTAATTTTTTTATTATATATTATTATAAAAAATAGGAGGACAAAGCGAAACAAGCAATATTAAAGTTAATATTTTTTTTTAAATTGAAAAATCGAAAATATATTAAGTATAACCAAAAAATCGAAACCATCGAAACCGGTGTTATTACAATATAAAAAATCGAAACAAATTATAAAAGTGTTTCTATATTTTGATTAAATTAAAAAAATAAAAGGAAAAATCGAAACGAGCATTATTAAACTATCGATTTTTTTAAAAAAATTATAAGGGGCCATATAAAATAAACCCTCCATTCCTTTAGAAGCCGCCAGAAATTTAATTTGGTGCTGTCTTCGAGCCATCGTTCCCTCTCGTGTCGCTTTGTGCGCTATGCACTCAGATAGCGTGAGGCGCACTTCGTCCTCCTTTTGTACATATGCATGCGCATTGGGCCTACACATCTTTCCAATAATGTTTTACTGCTGAGGTCTTCGTAAATTGGACGCACAGCTTCAGCAACATCCGTGGGTAATGGCTAATCGTGCTAAAAATTCGGTCAGTTTGTCTGCTACTCGCTGCCAAGATCATCATGAATCCGGCCCAACCGGCCTTACTTTCAAACGCGCCGAGGCGTCCCTACATATATAGGTATAACTCCGAAATTATATTGCTCGGATCGACTTAAAATGTTGTGCGTATACTTTTAAAAATATGTACATTACAAAAATGCAATAAAAAAATCGATTTTCTGAAAATCATAACCCGTTAAACCAACCAAATAGAATTATATGAATTTAAACTACATGAAAAACATGAATTTCAACTTGATGTTCGGAAAACATACGACTAAAAATTAAAGCTATGTGAAAAACACTTTTTTTTAAATAATGATAGTACGCGTGATACACATTTCTAGATTTGTTATTCAGTCAGCATAAAATTTTGATCTGAAAAATTCGCCAATCCGACTGCTTCAAATACCTTGGCGTAAATGTTGACTCGAAATGTCTCTTCAACACTCACGTAGATGATATCACCAGAAGGTGCACAAGAAGAATATATTTTATGCGGTCCATTAGCTGACCCTGGTGGGGAGCACACCCGGACACTCTGCTTCTAGTCTACATGGCAGTCGTAAGATCTGTGATGGAATACTGCGCAGTAGCATTTATTGGAATCCAAAAGTATAGGCTTCAAAAACTACTGCGTATCCAATGGAGCTCCATTTGTGCCTGTCTAGCTGTCATTCTGACAACGCACACCTCCACACTTGAGGTTATTTCCGGAGTTATCCTTTTGGACTTTCGAATGCAAAGTACCACAATGTATCTAACAAAAGCTATCAAATGACCTCCCACCCCACTTCTTTCCAAAGCTACGTAGACTTCAGGAAATAAAATCCACACACCTCATGGCTCGACTGGCAAACGCATTCTCGACATGGATACAGACAGAGCATATTCAAAATGTTCCATGCTTCAATTTGGAATTTGAAGATTATATATAAGCCAGATATATTTTGGAAAATCCGAGACGACCTAGAAGCTTTGCCGAAGAACCTGAGTGCTGTAGCTGCTCGCAGAATGTTAAGCGAAAAAATGCTTAGACCGAATCATACAAATTTCATTTTCACTGATCGATGAAAACACGGGCGCGGCGTACTCTCTCACTGATGTATCTGCGGGTTTCAAGCTTGAACAACCTGCATTCGCTTTTATCTGCTGAGCTCAACGCTATAATAAAAGCCTGCAAACACATCGAAGAGCAAGCGAACAAAGAAAATTCGTCGTGGAAAGAAGCTTCACAAACATCAAGCCAGAATGGCCAAGTTTCATCCCAAAAATTGCCCACTTTACCACACTCTGGACACATCTAACCACTTACGATCCGCAACATACTGGCACGGCAGACCAAATAACACATGAAAAATTATATAAATTCATCCTCTATGACAAAATAATACAAATGTATAAATCTTGCCCAATAGCAATAGCAAACTGCTGCAGTGGCTTAATAAAAAAAAAATATTGTATGTCTACTTTTATTGTTTCTTGTTATTCTTTGTAAGTTATACATAGATTTTATGTTAGGTTAATAATGACGATAAGATGGCATAATCAATAATATGTTCAGATTTGTGTAGGATTATTTTCCAAGTTCATAATAAAAAAGATCTAGACCATGCCAAACATATTCTCTATTCTTATACTTATAGTCTGTCTTATGTTATTGTTTTCATTAAAATCATGTATGCGCTTGCAGCGACAATATAATTCCGCCAATGTTTTCTATAGCTTCTCAAGACATCGTTTGTATATGTTATGTATTTCTTTATGCATATAATGATGACAATGTTGTTGTCTGAACATAATAACTCTAGTAAAACATATACATATACGTCAATACATAAAATGTACAACCGCATTTAAAGTTAACGATGTCGCCATATTATGGGAAATCTATATAATATTCAGGGTGTATACCATCAGAAGAACCGCATGAGAACTATATACTCGTACATAATAAATTTTGCGAAGATCGCAAGGTTGCATCTGTATGTATATTGTATATCGTAAACATGTAGTCTTCATGTTTTTGTGTACATATAACTATAGAGTGCTCCAGATGGTGCACTAGAGTAATTCATCTTAAAAGACATGATGCTCTGCAAGTTGACGCGGAAACGGCTTTGGTGTTTTATGATGGATATTTTTATAGTGCACTGTGTTTTGTATGCAAACTTAAAAGTTTTTTAAATAATAAAAATATAGAAAACATCAAAAACCTAGTAAAATGTATATAATAATGAATTACTTTATATTTAGGTGCGAATTTTAGAAAAATAGTAATCTTACAATCAAAATGTCACAGAAAACTACAAAATCACCAAAAACATCGAAAAAGTCCAAAGCTATTGAATCCCAGCCCCACATTCGTCTGGGAAACCTATCGTTTCGATTTACCAATGGTGACAAGTACACTGGGGAGTTCCTGGCTAATGCCAAGGACAAGACGATCGTTCGATATGGTAAAAATATTAAAAATTATCCTTAACGATTATAACTAAGGCATGTAGGTCTAGGGACTTATCGCACATGGGACGGACAACTCTACGAGGGATGGTGGGAGAATGATATTTTGGCCAAAAATACTGATGTCAAAATTCGATTTGCGGACAAAAGTTTGTTTATGGGACATGTAACCGGACAAAATGAATACTCCGATGGTGTGTATCAGTTCTATGATGGATCTCGTCTAGCCTGTAAATTCAGTAAGACTGGATCGACACCAGTTGAGACTGGACTCGTATTTACCGATACAAATGGAATCGAGTGGGATCGCACAATCGATAAGGAGTTCTTAGTTGTACGATTACCGAATACATTTGTGAATAAAACCAAAAATTAACATAAAGCTTGATATTTTACTAGAAATAGCGACAACATTAAAGCGCAACGAGATGACAAACCAAATTTTCAATTTAATCTCATTGCCAATCGGACGGAGCAGGCATTGCAATATTAATTTCAGATTGGCCTATAAACAGTGTGCTGTGCCTGCGGATGCCATATCCTTCCATGCTGAGCAGTTGGCAGTTGCACATTGAACAATGTCGCATGTCTAGTATCGAGCACGCGCAGATTCAAAAGGGAGCTGCTGTGCAGAGCCAGTCATCGAAAAACCACAAACACAGGATAGGTATCTATCAATGTGATGCACTTCCTCGAGCACAGCTTCATGCTGAGCTATTATAATTATTATACATCCAATGAAACCGAAGGTGAAAGCTTTGTATTGTGGCTTAGGTTGGGTGGAGGGTGGTGTAGTGCATTTCGTAGACTCCATAAAATGAATTAACACATTAGCGATATATGAGAGTGCTTTGAGTTTTTTGGCGATCTACAAACAACGACGTATACGCGCACCGTACGCCATAACCAAAAACACGTTTAAAAGCACATTCATATTTTAGTGCTAGTGCGGCATGTCGAAGTCTGAGCTAAATACTGACATTATGTGCGGAAGTAGGTGGGAAGATTAATGGGGTCTGACGTGCAGTTTAGGATTGCTATTTAGCAAATATAAATTTTGATATTTATTGATTTGACTTAGACAAATAAAACCACCATGTATATAAAGCTATTTTGTGAAAAAATACTTTTAACTTTTTCTCTTACTTGTAATAAAAGTTGTTTTTTAGAAAATAAGATACGTTAAGATTCTAAAAAATATTTTCTTATTTTATTGTATTTTTTTAGAAATTCCTTAAATTATGAATTTCAATTTTGAAATTATTGCTCTGTTGTAACGTATGTGTCCGCTGTGATATTCCGTATATACATACTTGATCGATTCAAAACTAATTATTGTCCCCAAACTTAAGCATAGGGAATTAAATTAAAATAATATTTTGATTTGATCGCACCCAGCAATCGTAGAAATTGGTTCTGATGAGGACGATGAATACGACGTCGAGACGCTCTCGGAAGTCTCCGGAATCCTGTAGAGGTCTTTATTAGAAAAATAAACCTACCAATATGCGCAAAAAAGCTCGCAAAATACCTCCACTGAACTTACACATCTTTGAATACATATGTTACTATATCAACGCGCCATAGTCTAGAATAAATCAAAACACATTGTATGGGAAGTTTACTTCAACTCTCATTGGATCCGGTAATCCCTGGTAAAATGTTGGTTGCGATTCCCCAGTTGTTCTGTGGTTGTTTCTTCCAGGTATTCGATCGCGATGTCCAGAACGACGTAAAAGCAATTCTTAGTGAAAGAGATAATTCCTGATGCGACAGGTTATTTTTTTTCTTGAACGAAGAGTTGTTTCATCAGTTAAAATATTGTTGAGACCCTCTTCTGATCTAAACTCTTGCAAAAAATATTTGATGCTTTTGATAAGTTCCATAGAACTTTTCAAATCAACTGATATTTCTTGCAGCTTTTTGCTCACTATGTTGATTTTAGTAAGAAATGCGTACTAAGATATCAGACTGCAAAGAAATACTTTTGTTTTGCTGTACCCATTGAAGTATTTCGTGCGAATGCATCCAATTTATCATCTCATATATAAATAGCGCGAATTTCGGTGTTAGTGAACTCCATGTTTACACGTCTATAACTTTTGAACGTATCCAAACTAATCATGCATAGCGTCGTTTTGTAGGTTATGTCAACACCTATCAAATGATGCATAGTATTGCCCGATACGAGATATTTGACAAACTTATATGTGCGTCGAAAACACAATCGTGCTTAATTATTTGTACGCTATATAAGTTAGGGGTTTGCAATTTTTTTTTTTTTTAAATATGCGGTCCATATATTTATTTTTTTCGTCACATAAAAAAGTTTCATACAAACTTTACACACTCTTAATGTATATTTGGAGTTTGTGTTTGTAATTTTCAAATTAAAAAAATATATATTTGATTTTTTTTTTTAAAAACAATTTCGGGCAATTCTTCTAAGGTAATTGTTATTCGGGAAATTATCGTTTCATTAAAATTCGGGCAATTGTTATTAGGAAAATGTATATTCAAGCAATTGATATTTAGGCAATTGGAGAGGTACCACTTATAATATTATTAAATAAAATAAAAAAATCTGTAAAAAAAATAGTTGTTTTTTCAAAATAATTATTTTATTTCAATAATTTTATGCCTCAAGAATAGCAGCCATTTTTTTGGGACAAAACTTATTCAACAATCTGGTTCGTGTAATTGGTAAAAAAAAAATAAACAGTAAAATCTTTGCATGTTAGTTTTACGCCAACTTTCTTCAAAATTAAATTTAAGCGTAAATGTATAATATACGCCAGTATAAAAAAACTATGTGGATTTAAGAAATATTTGTATGATAAATTTATAGTAAATACAGTTTTCTAATTTGTATATTAATTATATTATATAGCAAATTCGCTACATATTATACCTTTAAACTTGAATAAAGTTTACTTACATAATACGCCCGCTTTTTTAAAGCCAAAAACGAATTTCATGTGCAATATACACAAGCCTGGCGTAATAACAACCCGTGTTTGTGCTCATCAACATCATAAATAAAGACAGGCGTCACATACACATATTCAACAATATCCACTAAGGTATGTGTCTAGATTTACAAAAAATCTGCATTACCGATATCATTCCTGCTGTCAACTGTTACTCGCCGTCACCACTTTCAGAGGTTATGTTTACAGTTTACGTTTACGCCGCTTTGGGATTTCGCTTTTCGCATATACACACACAAAAATTGTTTTAAGCTATTTTTATCGTCGCGACAAGCTTTAATATAATTCACCTACTGACGCACCGCTGTCCGTAGTCCGTAGATACCCACACGCTGTGTTTTTTTCTCTATATCTTTCCAGAAAATTGTGTCATTTTGTGTATACACTTACAATTCTAACCGATAAAGTATAGCTAAACAATGGGTAAGAAGTCAAATAAGAAAACGGAACAGACGGAAAAATCTGCGTTGTCTGCACCAGCAAAAGATGTGCCTACCAAAAAGTTATCAGCCCAAAAAAGGAATGAATTGAACAATTTGCTCGATGAAATACTGAAAATTGGTTTCACGATACCGAACTCAAAAACCGAAGAATGGGAACAGTATGTGTCTCTTCAGGATTTACTGTCACGGGTACAAGCAGTCGAAGCTGAGCTCAAGACCAAAGTGTCGGATGGCAAGAATCGTACTGCATGTATTGAGACATTCATTCAGTGGGCCAAAGATAATGGTGCCAAATTTGATGGAATTAAAATCACTGAGTTTCCGAACTACGATCTTGGACTGCAGGCAACGCGTGACTTCAAGAAAGATGAACTATTTGCGACCGTGCCCAAGGCAATGATCATGACACTGGACAACGTTAGCTCGGCTATTGCACCGATGATGAAACAGTTGCCGATGATCGATAGTATGCTGAATGTTAAGCTTGCTTTTTCGTTGCTGGTTGAACGTCTGAATCCGAAGAGTATCTGGAAGCCGTACCTGGACATTCTGCCCGATCGTTATTCGACAGTGATGAGTTTTAGTGTGGCCGAAATGCAAGAGCTAAGGGGTAGCAGTGCTTTGCCGTTAGCTCTGAATCAATGCAAGAACATTGCACGGCAGTATGCCTTTATCAGGAAGTTCTTGCACAATGTTACCGATAAACATCAGGATGACGTACTGGATATGTTACGGGATAAATTCACGTACGAATTGTATTGGTGAGTACGAATGTTTGTTTATCTGATTCGTTTTGTAATTTAATATTAAATTTACCCTATTTTCATGAGTTAATAAAGGAAGAAGCGGAAAAGAAATTAAAAATTCTTTATACCTAAAATTGAACATAATCAAACATAAGAACACATGTTTAAATGTATAAAAGTAAATATGATTTTTTTTTAAGTAGTAGTGATCAAAATAAAATAGCTCCTATATATAAAACCATCAAGATCTATAAACATCTAGAATAGATGTTTATATAGATTCTAGATTATGCAAAATCACAGCATTTTTTTTATTAAATAGAAGCTCAATTTAATTTATTTAAGCACAAAATTAAATAATTTACTACACGCTTTTTATTTATTCACGGCATAAACGCCGGTAATCTCTAGGCATAAATAATTGAGACATTCTATGACCTCCACGAGACTTTTGCATGTCAAAGGACTTATGTCATAATAAATATTGTTATAGTAATAAGTAGTAAGTAAGTAGTATAATAATCTTTTAATATGCCAAGTTGTTCGAAAACTCCCAATGAGTTGCATCACGAATCATTTTTTAGATTTTACAGAGAACTAGCAAACATTTATTTTTTTAAAAAGATATATATTTTTATTACAGTTATGGTAAACCCATATATACGAGTAGATAGATATACCCATAATTTTTTATTGTTTTTTTTCAAAATATAAATATAATAAAAAAAAAATTAATTATAAATAATTGTTCACAAACTACATATTATATTTAAACATTGTATGGGTTTTGTTTATTGTATTATAAAGTTTATATTTAATAATAAAAGACATTTTTATAAATATTAGAAATACAATATTACATGATCGTTCACATATTTTTTATTTTCAAATGCGCGAACATCACAAATTAAGACTGGCGTAATAAATTGTATGTAAATAAAGTTAAAATATTTTTTTTAAAGTAGAAGGTATGTCACAGTTTAGCTCTTTTCAGTTAGCCATATTTTGCCATACAGTTCATCCTTATATTAGCATGGGTCGAATGATGCCTTTAAATATTAACAGCCTATTTTCGAATGAGAGCCGAGATTTGTTTACCGTTAGCGGATATAAAGCTCGTGAGATTGCAATGTCTTTTTCGATGCTCCTTGTGTTGTCTGAACGTCAGGTTCTCCGCTATTTTTTTTTTTAAGTGACGTCAACAGGGATATCACCCCAACTAAATAAGGATTACAAAAATATATATCTGCCAAGCGCTCGTATTGCAAATTGACTAAACACAAACCGACCTAGGCTTTCCATGCTGTATTAACCAAACTGTAATTTCTGTTGTATGGTTCGCTTTTAGAACACATACTTGTACGACTAATACAAATAATTCAGGAATAACTTGATGATTCTCCGAAATGCCTCACGGGAAAGATTAAAATCAAAGTGATTATCGATGTCATTAAAAGCTTCAGATATTCTATTAATAGGCTCAGCAAGTCCATAATTAGCTCTATGCCTCCTCAAATGTAAGAAGACATGTGAACGGGACATTTAAATCTAAAAGAGACAGGAGAAAGGAGGAAGGAGAGGAAAGGAGAGAGTCTCCAGACACATGAGCTCGCATCGAACAATATAGGGTGGAAGGACATAGTCATCGACTTTTCTACCCTGTCGACGCAATGCATAAAGCAAGAATCGTTTCTGGATAGATTCAATTCTGTTTTAATGCACCGCGTAACTGGGATTCCAAACTACTGATCCGTATTCCAAATGTGATCGAACATGTGCACAATACACGCTT